>PVJH01015921.1:0-52003 GCA_004026705.1 Nesogale talazaci
CTTTTGCCTCCTCAGAAACGTCCTCTGAGACAAATCAGAATGCCCCGAGTGAAACAACTCTTGAGGGACTAACTTCTATACAAAGTGAAAAAAATGTCACAGGACTCGATCTTCTTTCTTCTGTGGATGGTGGCACTTCAGACGAAACCAAGCCTCTGCACATGGGTCGGTGTGGTAAACCTGTCTGTGATCTGATAAGTGACATGGGTAACTTAGTTCATGTAACTGGTAGTGAAGAAGATATTAAAGCATCCTTGCCTGATGATTTGAAGTCGAGAGTAGATTCTTTGATTGGCTTGGATCTGTCTTCAGTGTCCGAGACTTGCGGTGTTTTCTTAGCAGATCATGTTAGTGACCCTGTCGTAGAGGAACAGAATGATGCCAACTCAGAATTACAAAATCGAGAAATCTGCAGAGCCAAAGAATTGAGCAAGAAAATCGACACAGACTTTTCAGATGCATGTAATTACAGTGGAACAGAAAATGTAAAGGCTAAAGCGATCTCTAATCAGTTAGAACCCGTTGACTTTAACGTGCCATCTGCTTTGACTCCACAAAGTTCTCAGGCGTTTGCTGCCAAAGACAATTTACATGTCGAGAACCAGACTAATGAATTATTAAAAGATGATGGGTGTTCAGTAAAAGAGAAGGAAGATGCAGCTGTAGGAGCTGCCACCAAATGTTTAAAAGAAGTAGGTGGTAAAAGTACTTTGCCTTGTACCCTTCCAGAAAATGAAGGCTTATGTTTAAATGATTTTAATTCAGAAGAGAATGTCAGAGTACCTGACTTTTCTTTTCAAGAAGATAAGGTTGCTTTATGTATAAACCAATCTGTAAAAGAAAACTCAAAAAATTTAAACATTAAAGATAATAATGATGAACTTCAGGAATCCCGTTCAACTGTCCATACTTCAAGTGAAGGTGTACAACCCTCCTTGTCCTGTCTCCCAGTATCCGGTTCTTTGTGTGGGTCGTTAATGGAAAGTAATGCTTGCGGTGATTGTTTACCTCACAGTGAGCATAAAGACGGCATAAAAAATGTGGTGACTGTGCAAGAAGAAAGACCGAAGAATGTTCTTCTTGCTGGAGAATGCTTTCAGGAGACTGAGCGCTTGAAACAGGAAAAACGTAAAAACATGCCTCCAGAGCTGGTAATTGAAAAGATGATTGCAGAAAAGGTAGATCCTGTCCAAATCAGACCCTCAGTGGAATCTTTGAATTACCCAGATAGCAGCAGTCCTACAGCTGTAGAACCTGCGATGGAGCTTTCTGGTGCTGATGCCGCAGAGTCTTCTGATCATTGTACAGGCCTTCCTTTTTCAAGTACTGCTATCAATGGGTCAGACTTAGATTACTTTAATATCGATGAAGGCATGAGAAGCAGCACATTAATTAGTGATGCTGAACTTGATGCCTTTTTGACCAAGCAGTATCTTCAGACCACTAACATAAAACCTTTAGAAGAAAATGTAAGTGACTCAGTCTCTCAAAAGAGTCAGGTGAATATGAAAGGTCTAGTTGATGGGGACATCAGTAATACATATTTCAATGCCGAATCAGGTGCTGCAGGGGAATGCCCTGACATTAATGTGAACTGTGTAGCAGTCAACAAACAAAGTACAGCAGAAAATAGCAGTCTTTCTTTAGGGGAAAACACCATTCCAACTGAAGAAGAATTATCTAGCAGTAAATCTGAGATTATGAATGAGTTATCAGCCTCTCATATTAGCAATCAGTCTGTCCATGTGGGAGGAGCCAGACCTAAACAGTTGTTTAACCTTCCACCCAGAGCAAGGACTTCAAAGGAACTAAATAAGCCAGATGTTCCAAGTACTTCCAAAAGTGAATCCAGTGAGGCAGGTGCAGTTGCTCCAAGCACTGGGGCCACAACTTCTGTAACTGACCCTCAGGTTAGCTTCAACTCAAACTACATTGATATAGAAAGTAATTTTGAAGCTGGATGCAGTTTTGTAACTGCTAACGAAGAATCACTTCCTTTACCTGAAAAACCACACAAAGGTTTGATTTTGGGGCAGAAACAGCCCCCTTGGGTTCCTGATTCAGAAGCTCCAAACTGTATGAACTGCCAAGTCAAGTTTACTTTTACAAAACGGAGACACCACTGCAGAGCATGTGGAAAAGTAAGTTAAATTTTAAATTTTTGTTCTTTAGTTGACATTTTAATGAAGCGTACTTTGGCCCATAAGCTAATTAAGAGGTCTCATTTGTTTAAGTGGTTTTCTACCCACCAGTGGAAATAGATACAAGCCTTGCCACTTTACAGATTGCTTGTTGCTTGAGTAAAATATAACATCGTTAGGGGTATTACATGCTGGGAAATAAGGAGCACCTATTTAGTTACTAATTTTTGTACTAAAAATATATGTTGGTGACACCCTGGATGTTCCAGGCTCAGTCCCTTTTGTCCTCTATTCATATTTTCAAGGCCATGTTCAGGGCAGTTAGTGTGGTGGTCAGTGCCCAGGAAAGCACTAACAAGTAACAAGACTGAAAAGGAGGGCGGAAACTGACTGCATATGCGCTCTAAGCTAATGGGCCAAAAACTCTCAGGGAGAGCTATAGAAATAATAGTGCACCTTTAAGCTAGATGTTGGTTTCAAATCAGTCTTAACCAGCATGCAAAAATACCAATTTTCTATTTTTAAGTGTTTTAAATAAAGAACTGCAGAAAGTCTTTGACTTATGAACCTCAAAACTTTTGTTCTTCTTTCTAATCAGTTTCCCCTAGAAATGATTTAATAGAAATCCTTTTCTGAAATAAGGTCTTATATAGCAGAAATTTTGTTTACGTGAAAAAAATAAAATAATAACTGCCCCATGTTATGGTCATTTAAGAAATTATTTATGTAATCAAGGAAATGGTATTTTGTTGATTAGGGTTTGGCTTCCCTCTTTCTAGTAGGTGTAGGTATGTTTAAAACATAAACAGATTTGAGGGATAGGGAGCAATTGAACTGATTATGATTAGACATATACAACACTTTGAAAGTGATCTAACTGGGAGTGTATTATGTGTGAATCAAGAAAACTCCTAAAAGAAAGAAAATAAATTTGACCTATAGTTACCATGGGCAAAGCCGGGAAGAGTATTTGTTTAGAGTGCATTGACTTTATGTTAATGGTGATAGAATAATTTGGGAAAGGATATCAATAATACTTGTATAACACAAGTATAATAAATGGAATGGAGTTATATATATAGAGGTTGTTGAATTGTAAGATGTTTCGTTATGTATATGCTAATCATAATTAAAAATATATAAATTGCATAATAACAATGAGTCCCAAGGGGGAAAAAGTGAACAAATTTGCCTGATTGTTTTTCATGTAGGTATTCTGTGGTGTCTGTTGTAATAGGAAATGTAAGCTACAGTATCTAGAAAAGGAAGCAAGAGTATGCGTAGTCTGCTATGAGACGATTAGTAAAGGTGAGTATGAACCCGGCACATTTTCTTTCAGTAATTGGATATGTTCATACAAATAATTGGAATACGACAAAGATAAACTTCTCTATTTTCTTAAATGTTGACTTACCTGGCTTAGGTGGAACAAGCCTTTTTTGGTTTTTGTTTATCTTTTTGTTCTATTCTCACAATTAATACAGCCAGTCTAAAAAGGAAGCCTTCAGTTTCTGGAGTGGCAGTACATTAACTTTTTAATAGTTACCAAATCCCTCAATGCTGCATTTCTCTGCCTATTTGTTTTTGTCATCATCACGGTTATCCTCATTATCTTACTCTAAACTTTTGTAGAATATCTACCATTAAATATTATTCATTTTTACATATTAATAGCATATGGTAAGGACACAGTTCCACCTAAGTTGGTAACAACCTGAAACGGGAATAAAATACACGGAAATCCTGTTTATGATTTTGCAAATAAGCTCATATAACTACCATATTAATTGCATATTTATGCATGTATATATATATATTTGTGTGTGTATATATATTTGTTTTTGTTTTTTCCACCCTCTGCAGCTGTAGGATTTTATTGTGTGTGTCTCTGTCATTTCCTCTTACTTCTTGCCTAGCTACAAGATCAGCACTCACGGTGTCTTACTTGAATTCTCACAATTTCATGTCCTGTTTACCTACCCCCATTACCCTAGTGAATCTTCTCTTAAATTCATCTTGGCATTTCTAAGATTTGTTGATTATTTCACTCCCAGCAAATATAACGGGTTTTTTTTTGTAGACCAGACCTGTGTACTAACTTGAGCACTACTTGCAATTAACCAGGAGAATAAAAACATTTTGTTCTTCTCTTTTGAATGAAGATAACTTTTTTCAACAGTTACCCAAAAAGTACTGATGTGAGACTGTTAGTCTGAGGATAGGTGCTTTACTCTGCTATTGACCCCTGCTGTAGAAAATAATAGAATAAATATTAACCTTTTGTAGTTTTATAGTATCATTGTTTATGATGAGGTTGATTTAAGTGTGAGGTTTTTCCTTCCGGTATTTCAATAGCCCAAAAGACAGCAGCTGGTGCTTCTAGCCCAGGCAATCTGCTAGAATTCAGGATTGTTGGAAAAATTTCTCACTTAATTATTTCTCCTGCTTTAAAACAAAACAATAATCATGACGATGTTTGCATTTTTTCTGTTAGCCAAGTAGAGTTTGAACTGAACATTGTAAAGTATTAGCTGTCAGGGTAGAAGAGGGGAGAAGAAACAGATTTAATTGAATGCTGAAATCAAGCTTTGGTTGATCAGAGAAAATGTTTTGGAACAAAGTTATAAACTTATTTGTTTTATGCATTTTATTTTGATATAGCATGTAGTTTCATGACTAGTTCTATTTGTCATTGATTTTATGTACCAAAAGTACATAATAGATTTATTTTAGGATCAGCATTAAGTTTTCAAGTAGCATATGGAAAAGTATCATTTAAATTAGAGAAGCTTGATGGTTCAAAGCTTGTGAGACACATTCCACAAAAGACTGAAAGTTTGACTAGAGACTACGGATAATGAGGAAGTTATGCTGAGACTGAATTTCCAGGAAACACCCTTATGGGTGCCATTTGGGATGTTTGGGACAAATTCAAAATCACCCTTGAAACCCAGACAAAGAAGTTTGGATTTCATTGGTTAGTGGAAGCCATCCATGAGCCTGCTGTCATTTAGCAGTGTTTAAGGAAGAAGACAATTTTAGCAGTGGCAACATTTTTAGCAGGTCATTTTTGAAAACTTGACACTACCAGTTCAATTATTTGAACGAAGGCTCATCCAGCAATATTCAGACACTGTGTCTGAATTCCAGCTGAAAACAAAATAGGCTCCCTGTTTTCATGAAAACATTTAAATGTGTGGGGAGATGAACAGTGAGTAAAGAAAATGTTTGAAGGTAACAAACCCTAACTGAAAATAGAAAAATGTGTGAAAGAGATAGGAACAGATTGGTAGTAAGAGAAGTAGTTTTTCATAAATTGGTTATGATATAGCTTTATAATCATATAAAATGTGAGCAGAGACGCGGATAAATGTGAGATCAAGGCTATGTGTATGTATGGGGAAAATATTCCAGACAGCGGGAACAATAAGAATGAAGACTTGAGCTAGATAGTTCTTCCTTGTTAATAGCGAGGCGGCTGGGTAGCTGGGTCATCGTGAGTACATGGGATTATAGTCAGCCGTCAGGTGAGAAGGTGGTGGGAATGCACAGTGATTAAAATGCTGGGGATTATAGTCAGCCGTCAGGTGAGAAGGTGGTGGGAATGCACAGTGATTAAAATGCTGGATTTTGAATGGAAAAGTCTGTGGGTCAAACTCGCCGGCTGTTCCTGGAACCCTCTGGGGCAACCCTTCTCTTTTCTTTTGGGTTGCTTAAAGGTAGAATTGAAACTGAACCACTGTAATAACAATCCTTTTTCTCGTTACTCCAACTGCTAAGGGGTAGCAAACAGAGGGAGTTGATCTGTGCCTTACAAGAATGACTGAACCATACTGGAAATAGGATCTAGGGGCGCAAGGGCACAAACAGAGTCTTGTTCAGCAAGTAGGATTTTCTATAATAGGTGTCAAACATGCTAAATCTCCTATCTGTCTAGTGAATTCATGCACCAGATCTCCTGTGCTACTACACTGCAATGATTGTGAGTATGGGGCAGTGTTTTGTTCTGTTGGGGCCGCTGGGAGTCAAACTTAATAGCAATAGCATTGTGCTAGCTTCTCAGACATTAATTATTGCCAAGTGCCGCTTCTTTTTCTTGCTTGGCTATTCTTCTTTTCTCCTTAGAACTAGAAAAATGGAATATTTATTTTAACATACTTTAAAGTTCAAAAATGATCTGAGATGTCAATTCTCTCCCTTCCCCCCCCCCCCCCATCTTTATAGCTCAGGCATTTGAAAGGATGATGAGTCCAACTGGTTCTAATCTTAAATCGAATTCTTGTGATGAATATACCACCGTCCCGGCTACCCAGGAGACCCAAACATCTAGTAATTCTTCACCATCAGCTGTACCAAACTCAGCACTTAAACAACCATGTGCTGAAGGTAACTAGAAAACAATACTATGTCCCAGATCAAAGACTGATTATCTACATAGTCAAGACCTGTTAGGAAATCGAAAGCAGACTTGCTGCCAGAAAATTTTAGTGCAGGGTCTTGGTTGCAAATATATATTGGGAGTCTGGAAGAGCACAAAGTAAATGCTGAAGTAACTCAGAGATTAGTCACGACAGGAAGCAACTACCTTTCTTGACACTGAGGGTCCCAAAGGAGAGACACAATGTTAATAGAGCCTGGTGCAAGAACTCCAGAGGTGCACGGTGTGCAGACATGCGGGTGGTTGCGTACTGTAACGTCAGGGCAAATGCCAATGTGGCAACCGCCAGAATCATCCAAGGGCCAGTAATAGGGTTAATGCTTATACTGCAGGATGTATTTTGGTTTCGCGATGTAGGATAATATCAGCTGCCATCAAGTCAGTTCCAATTCATAATGACCCAACTCATAGTGTACAACAGAGCAGAACACTGCCTGGTCCTGAGTCTTCCTCAGACTTGTTCTTATGTTTGAGCTCATTGTCAGTCCATGTTGTCAGGGACATGTCAGTCATGTTTGTCGCCGCCCCTCCTCTTTACCAAGCATGATGTCTTAAGAGACTGGGCTCACTCGCGCAGCACGTCCAAAGTGTGCGGAGACAGAGTCTCACCATTCTTTCCTCCAACGAGCATTCTGGCTGTGTGTATTCTAAGACAGATTTCTTTTTGCCTTTGGCAGTCCAGGGTACTTTGATTCTTCTTCACCAACACCACAATTCAAATGGATTGATTTCATCTTCAGTCTTTTTTAATCAGTGTCCACGCTGGATGTTCGGAGCACTAAAAGACACAGGGCATGCAGCTTTATCTGGTACTGCTGTTACTGCAAAGATCCCCACAAACTAGAAACCACTCTCTTTTCTCCCACCTTCAACTCTCCCACCAGTGCCTGCCATTGTCAACTTGAACAGAGCCAGCCTAGAAAGGGAGTATGGGAAGTGTAGTGTCTAAATCCTTAGCCAGCCATCAAAGAACACTGCAATTGAAGATGGACTTCATTGTGAGAACGTAGGTTAATAGTTGCACTTCTCCCATTCTTTCAAAATATATTTTAATGCTGCAGTCTCTTGCTTTTTCTTATTATCTACCCTAGTCTAGAAAGCTGAGGAAGGCAGGTGCACATTTTTAAGCATAAACTATTAGTCTGTTGCATGCTGGAAACAGTAAATATCAGTTAAGGACAAAGGCATATTCTCCTAGCAATTGTTTTAGACTTAATTTTTATCTTCAGTGTACCTGTTTTCCACTTACTGTCATCGAAATAAAAAGAATTAGCTTTATAGAGCTGGGCAATATAGCTATAAATCAGAATAAATTTGCATTAAAATATTTACAGATCGCTTCATATTGACAATCTAAATTACTACATTTTGAAAGTATCATGTTCACTCACATTCAAGAATGCATATATGATTTTGATATTTCTCAGTATTGATCTGTGTTATGTTCCAGAAGGTAGATAATTATTTTAAAATCATCTGGAGAAATAAATAAAATCATCTGAGAGTGATTTCTGTAGTTTTCTGCTGTGACTCATTTGCAGTGGAAAAAATTGTGGTATTTGTAGTTATTTTCTTACAAATTTGGGGTTATTTGCGTTTTGGTAGTTTTCAAATATTAGTGGTGTTTAATATCCACATTATAAAGATAAAAGTGGCATACTGCTTTTCTTAAGTAAATTCAAAGTAAGAAATGCCCTCTGATTTATAAATGATCTGGTTTTCTTTAGATTTTTTAAAACCCCTTTCCACTTCTTGAATGTTTTACTTTGCATCTCTGCCACATTGTGCATGCAGTCCACTGCATTTTTGCCCCCACCCCTTAGTCCCTAAATGTATTCACTTTCCACTCCATCCATACTCACAAGGCTAGTCTCGTAAGTAAGACAGGCTTTAAATCTGCCCGAGCCCCATTAAAACATAACCTCTCCTGGCTAGTCCTTTTCCAAGTACCTCATTCCTAGGGATGCCCTGCTCTAATATGCTGCCTTTGTGTGGATTAGAAAGACTAACCACCAGGCTGGATGAGTGACAAAATGCCATCTTTGCTGCCCTAAGCAGGGCTTGCCACTATACACAGCAACTCTGTAAGAGTACTCAGCCTGCAGGTTGTAATTTGTTCTCCCCATCTGTGCAGTAACCAATTGGACAGTTCATTCACAGCAACCTGTTGATTTCTGCTCCTCATGTTTGTGTGAATGGTGTGTGGTGAGGAGAGTTCTAAAAGTGGACAAAGTGCATAGCAAGTTTTACAAAGCTTTTGAAAACATTTCCTGACCAGTAGTGCCAAATTAAAATAACTGAGTCTTCAACTTATTTCAGGACTGTGCTCCAAAGAACAGAAGAGAGTGCGGTTTGCAGATGGTATACTGCCCAATGGTGAGGTTGCAGACACCACACAATTATCATCGGGAAGTAAAAGTGGTCCTGAAGACTCTAATCCTCTCTTATCCGACATGCCCTTGGTAAGGAGTCTAAAGAATCACCCAGTCAAGCAATTTTATTTATAGATAATTCCTTATATGATAATTTCATTTTGGAGTACTTTTTTTGCATAATGCTTTGAGCTTCTTACAGCTCAAAAAGAACTGAACTCATGTAATGAATATATTTTCTTTTTGTTTGTTTGTTTGTTTGTTTGTTTTGGGGGGGGGCATCACTGCCCTCAAGTGGTGGGAGTAGGAGGCCCAGCCTTTGCTCCATGGAGCTGGAATTGAACCTCCATCCCAGTGGGCCGCAGTCCCGCGCACAACCACTATGCCACCGGGGCTCAGCCAATAAATATATTTTCAATTTTATCTTGCTTAATGTCAGTTGAAGACAATGGTTCTCAACCTTTCTGCTCTTTGGGGCCCCTTTACAGTCCTCAGTTATTGAGGACTCTCCAAAGCTAGATTACAGGGGCTAATGACTATTGATAATTATTACATTAAATTTAAAATGGAGAAAATTTTAGAAACTAATTAAAAATCATATAGACTCATTAGGTTAACAACAATGCTATTTTTTTTAACTTTTTTTTTCTTTTTTTGGTGGGCATCACTGCCTCTGGTGGTCGTGGGCGCCACCCAGCCGCCGCTGGATTTGAACCGCCAAGCCCATGGGCTGCAGTTCTGCACTCAACCACTTACGCCACCGGGGCGCAGCCCAACAACAATGCTATTTTTACAAAAAATAATATTCTTCAAAAGAATTTATTGGGAAGGGTAGCATTGCTTTCCATTTTTACAGATTTCTTCAGGTTCTTTCTAATGTAATAGAAGACAAATGTATTTTCTTATGTGCTGCTTATTATTTGGTTAAATTATATGAAGACAAAGTTACTCAGTGACCCTCTGAAAGGGTCTTGGAGACCCAGAGTCCCCAGGTGCCCATGTTTTGGGAACCTCTAGGATTTCATTGAATGAATTTAGACTATTGTTTAGTGATTTTCATGCATTCTGGGAATTATCTGGTGGCATTTTATGTTCATATTTATACAAGAGTGGCAAGTGTTAAATGGAAAATAACCAATGAGCAGACATAACTCACCAAGAACGCTCATCGTAAAGTATCAAAATACTCAGAGACAAGTATTAATGTCTTTTCATTCATTAAACATTGAATACCTAAGGAGTCCTGATGTTGCTGTGGGTTGGGTGTTGGGCTGCTAACCAGTTTGGGTGATCAAACCAACCGATTGCTCCATGGGAGGAAAATGAGGCCATCTGCCCCCTTAACACTCTGTTGTCTTAGCCCATCTGTGGTCACCCTGAGTCAAAAATCGATTTGGTGGCAGTGCGTCTACTGAACATCTACTGTGTATTACTCACCGGCTAATCTTAAGTATAAAAAAGTTAGACAAACCATTGCAGCTTGCACACCAAGTAGATGGATAATGCTCATGAACATACATGAGGTCGGTTTTACAAGTAGCCACAATCACTGAAGGCAAATGCTGCAGCATTTCACGTGTGAGGATATGATATTTTAACAAAATGAAAGTTTTAAATGGCACAGTAAGTATTATTTGAGTTCACAAATGATTCTCATTTACCATTCATTCAGACTTGACCAGTCCAGAAGGGGCTTTCCAAAAACAGACTTGATGTGTGTGGTGTACTCCAGGTGGCTGCTACCGCCACTGCAGCTAACACCCTGTTCTCCCACGCCCTCCTGCCCAAGTTTTGTTGATGGTCACAAGGAGAGCTGTGGATTGAGCTAAACGTTCTTGCTTGTTGTATTATACAAGTTTTCCTTGCCTCATTTTTTGTTTAAAAAAAAAACAATTTAAAACTTTTCCTTTGTCATTAGTTTTTCCTCCAGTGTCTTGCAAAGCTAAAACTAAAATACCTTATGCATGTAAAATTAAAGAAGTAAAATGGTTTTCTGTCTTGAGAAATTGCAGTCAACTGCTCTACCACTGAGCTATACCCCCCTGTCTTGGGAAATTGTACAACAGAAAATGAGCCTATTTTGGCTTTTATTTTATTAAAAAGGGTTGTGGGGCTATGTAGATGAGGATTTTGCATAAGGAGAAATGATTTTTTTTAAAGACTTTATTGGCGGCTACCACAGCTCTTATAGCAATCCATACATTAATTGTATCAAGTGTATGTGTACATATGTGGCCATCATTATTTTCTAAACATTTACATTTCTATTTGAGCCCTTGGTAGCAGCTCCTCTTTTTATCCTCCCTCCCCCCTGCTAACCCCTTGATAAATTATCCATTTCACCAAATATTTTATTCTTTATTTTACAGATGGTAAACACAGTGGATTATGCTCATTCTACAGAAGAAAAACCAAATGAGATGGTAGATAATGCAAGAAATGAAGTTATTCAAAAGCCTGTTCCTCAGGATACATCTGTGGAGAAACTGCCTGTCAGCACAGGAACGGAAGGGCTCCCTCTTCCTGGTTCTTTTGTACTAGACAATGATGTTTTTGCAGAAATCAAGCAACCATCTAGCCCTACTGGTGGTGTCTTAGTGGACAGTGATTTACCTGCTGGTGGTATTTCAGATTACAATTTGCTATCTTGGATTGATCAGTATGTTTCCAATAAGATCAGTCTTCTACCTACTGATGAGCACGGCTTGCCACCCCTTCTGGTCACATCAAGAGAAAAGGAGACAGGTCGGAGAGAGTGTTTTGTTGTTGTTGTTGTCTGTTCTTGTGTTTAATTAAAGACTGTGCACATCATTTTTTGCTTTTGTATGAAATACATTTTTTTAAAAAAAAATAGTTTCTGAAAACTTTTCAAAAGGTCTCATAAGGAACCTGATAGACATTTGGCTGTGAAAAATGTTTCTGCTGTATTAGAAGGTTTGTTTTTAAGGCACATTGATAGCCAAAGGAAAGAGTGTAGGCTTGAAAGTAATGAATTTGTTACCCATTTTGCTACGTGTAAGGAGAACTGGTAGGCGCTTTTGGATGTGTCTGCTAACTACAAGATGGGTGGTTCAAACCCTCCAGCTTCTCTGCAGTAGAAAAGATGGCAGCTGTCTGCTCTTGTAAAGATCAGAAACAGTACAGTGACAGTGGGCTTTTATCCTACTTTACATGATTTGATGTATGTTGGGGATTTTTTGGTTTTTGTTTTTAATCATTTTCTTGTGGGCTCTTACAACTCTTATCACAATCCATACATCCATTCATTGTATGCAAAGCACATTTGTACATCTGTTGCATCATCATTCTCAAAATATTTTCTTTCTACTTAAGCCCTTGGTATTAGCTTTTTCCACTCCTTCCCTCATGAATCCTTGATAATTTATAAATTATTATTATTTTGTCATATCCTACTCTGTCCAATGTCTCCCTTCACCCACTTCCCTGTTGTCCATACCCTAGGAAGGAGAACATATGTAGATCCTTGTAATCAGTATCCCCTTCCTACTCCACCTTCTCTCCATCCTCCTGGTATCATCACTCTCCCCAATGGTACTAAAGGGATCATCTGTTCCGGATTCCCCATGTTTCCAGTTCCCATCTGTACTGGTGTACATCCTCTGCTCTAACCAGATTTGTAAGGTAGAATTCAGATCATGATAGTGGGAGGCAGGAAGCATTTAAGAACTAGAGGAAAGTTGAACATTTCATCGTTTAATTGCTACACTGTACACTGACTGGTTCATCTCCTCCCTGCAACCCTTCTGTAAGGGGATGTCACTTTCTCTGCTGATAGTCTGAGTCCTCAATCTGCACTCCCCCTCATTTATGAAGATAACATTTTTAGTTCTTTGATGCCTGATACCCGATCCCTTCGACGCCTTGTGGTCCCAGAGGCTGGTGTGCTTCCTCCATGTGGCCTTTGTTGCTTCTGAGCTAGATGGCCACGTGTTTAACCTTTAAGCCTTAGCCAGGCACCATCAGCTTTCTTCGCCACAATTTGTTTAATCTTGCTGGGCTTCCGTTTCTTCATTAAAGAAGAAAAAGAACCCAGGTGATCTGTAGGGTACTTTTTAAGCTGGAGGTACTATGACTAGCTCCCACTTCAGTTGGTTTCCTGGGATAGGTCCTTGTCATCGTAGGCGCTATGCTACCACACGGTGAAGTAATTATGTTCTTTGAGTGTGAATTCTATTGCTCAGAACCATGTCACCAACAGCAATATAGTGGCAAAAAATATCTTAAGCGTGCATCTTTGTCTTCCATATTTTCCTGCCGATTGTTGGTATAACTATTTGCTCCCTGTCACTGCAGTAATGGCATATGGCAGTAAGCCGCATAGATGACTTAGCTCTAGATGACTTTCATGGAGAGTTCATTTTAGGAAGGATATTTGGAATGACTAGCAAACAAATCCACTTTACAAAAATAGTGCTTTAAATCTTTTTAGGTGTTAAAATTGTATAAATATACTGTCTGGTCAGCACACTTTGATTTATCAAATTTTTAAGACTTATTACATGTATTATACAGTAGCCCTGGTGGTGCAGTGCTTAGGCACTCAGCTGCTAACCAAATGGTGTGTTCGAACCCACCAGCTACTCTGAAAGGAAGATATGGCAGTCTGATTTACAGTCTTGGAAACCCAGTGGACAGTTCTACTCTGTTTGATAGCATCTTTGTGAGTTGCAGTCAACCCGACAGCATGGGTTTGCTTTTGGTTTTGTATGTATTTTTTTTTGTGGGGGGGGTTGGGCATCACTGCCCTCTGGTGGTGGGAGTAGGAGGCCCAGCCTTTGCTCCTGTGGAGCCGCTGCTGGAATTGAACCTCCATCCCAGTGGGCCACAGTCCCGCGCACAACCCCTACGCCACCGGGGCTCAGTGTATGTATTATGTATGCATTACAGTTCTAATACCTTTACACAGATAAAGTAAAAACTATATAACAGTTCAGAATTTTGATCGAGTCTGCAAAACTTGTTTGCTTTTGTTTTGAAATTTGGTTAGTCATTGTTAGATTTATAAATATTTTCATTGTGAGCACATCTAATATGTGTTTCCATTGCAAGTTGTGTTTATGATGTTGTTTTCACTATTTAGTGCCCATAGTAGAAGAACAGCCATCTCATGAGCAGATTATTTCACTGCTTGAAGCTGAAGGGTCGCGTCCTGTTACATTTGTCTTAAACGCTAATCTACTCGTGAATGTCAAGTTAGTATTTTGTAAGTAATGAGTCACCTTCCTTTACCTAATTGGTAAGCAGGATTTTGGAACTAATGACATCTTTGAGTTAGATTTTAACAGACAACAGAGAAAGCAATGTCAAATACTGTATTTTTAAGTAGATAATTCTATAAACAAATGTTGTAAATGTATATGCACTTAGACTTAACATAGCAGCTGTGGGATTTTCGTTGCCATCTTCCAGTCAGTCCTAGGTTAAGGTCCTGGGCTTATAACTGAATTTACTTTGATGTTCACAGTACAATTGACTGATCATTTAACTTTTAGGTAAATTAATATTTGGTAACTGGATATACCAGAGTCCTGATTATTAGCAATGAAAGGCGATTTTAGTGCCATAGGACCTACTAAAAGAAAAGAAGTAAATAGCAGATTTTAGTATCTGTCAGTTTTTCATTCTCTTTGAGGCTTACCTGATTTTTTTTGACTTAGCTAATTTTTAACAACTATGTTTTAGCTTTAGTATGTATGTTTTACTTGTATTGTTGATTTCTTAAGATAATCCTTTATGTGTTCTTTTTTTTTTACATGAATTTTATACAGTTCATCTTAAAACTATTGTGAGGAGAGCTTTGGAAAAATAGGAATTTAAAAAGTTGTGCCTCATGCAAAGGACAATTATTTGTAATATTTTTTTGGTTAATATAAGTTGAAATTTATAGTTCTATGCTTTTATCACTTAAGATTCCTCAGACAAATATTGGTACTTCTCAACCAATGGATTGCATGGCTTGGGACAGGCAGAAATTATTATTCTATTATTATGTTTGCCAAATGAAGATACTTTTCCTAAGGACATCTTCAAACTATTTATCACCATATATAAGGATGCTCTAAAAGGTATAGCATTTTATTTTGAAATGTTCGGACCAGGGAATGAATAAATTACTAACAGCATTTATACTTTCGGCCATGATAACTTTCTAACGACTTATTCTGAGATGAGTTTTGATTTCTTTAAAGGATTTTAATCATTTGCAGGTTCCATAAAGATGACATTTTATGTAATCAGAGCCTTTACACAGACATCTGATTTTGATTTTTAATGTAAATATTTCTGTCATGTTAATTGTGCGTGTGCCTATGTTTTGTTTTGTTTTGTTGCTTTTATTGAGGCGATGATATAGTTTATCGATTGGCCTGATCCAAAGCAGTAAGGTGAAAAAAATTCAACTACCTGTGACTAGAAACCCTTCGAGTTTTTGTGAGGATCCTGAGTGTTCCAGGAACAATTCGTCTTTGTACACAGCAGTGATCAATAGATGCTTCTTTAAGAGTGGAAGTGAGGGGAAAGAAAAAACAAATCTGCATTTCCCTTATGTATGTTATGATAAGATATTCTAACTGAAAAGACTTTTAAAAAACAATAGCTTAAAATATTTACTAATTGTTTTATTTCTAGGAAAATATGTAGAAAACATGGACAATGTTACCTTTACTGAGAGTTTTCTCAGTAGCAAAGATCATGGAGGATTCCTGTTTATTGCACCTACTTTTCAGAACCTTGATGCTCTCCCGTTACCGAGTAATCCTTTTCTTTGTGGAATTCTTATCCAGAAACTAGAGATTCCCTGGGCAAAGGTTTTCCCCATGCGCTTAATGTTGAGATTGGGTGCAGAATATAAAGGTAAGCTTTAGCAGGATAAGCTATGTTGCATAGGTTCAAATGTGAATGTAAAATAAGAATTTTAAAATTAGTCTTTGAATTAGTTAATAGGATTGCGTTCGTTATTAAGTGTTCTTAAAATTCAAACCAACCTCCTTTTGCTATCAAATTAATCTAGATGACCAAGGTATTTCATAAGAGGTAGAGAAATTGACCTTAACTTTTTTTTTATTATTTGCTTAACGAGTCCTTAAAAGCTTGTGCTGGTGGGACTTCATTTTTCTAAATGTTTTATGTTGCTTGCATATTAACAAGGTGAGGTATTGCCACTCTTTATCTTTCTCATTTGGCCAAAGACAAAGGATTGTTTTGTGCCAACCCTTTTCAGTTAAAAACTAATCAAAGGGGCTCAGCCCTGGTGGCATAGTGGTTGAGTGCGGGGCTGTGGCCCACTGCCTTGGCGGTTCAAATCCAGCAGCAGCTCTCCAGGAGCAAGACTGGGCCTCCCACTCCCACCAGAGGGCAGTGATGTGCCCCCCCCACCCCCAAAAAAGAAAGTTAATCGAAGGGTAGCTATTTTTAGGAAAGGAAATAATAATAGTGGTTCTCATATTTTCTAAACTAGAGGGTCCTTATTATCATCCAAAAGTGATGTAGACGGCATTGTTCCTGTGCATGCGTGTGTGTGTGCGTGTGCGTAGGAGTATATGCTTTGATAGCTACCCTGACTAAAAGCAGAGAATCTAAAGCTATTTTGAAATAATCATTAAGTATATGGCTATTTCTAAGTTGAAATAATTTCTGTTATTAAACTGGTGAATTTCACTATTTTATTCCTGAAAAAATACATACTGCATATTATATCTAATTAATTTTTAGGCATATGATTTTAATATAGCATTCCTCAACCTGTGAGTCGTGATCCCTTTGGGGTTGAATAACCCTTTCAGAGGGGTCGCTTGATTCATAACAGTAGCAAAATTGCAGTTATGAAATAGCAACAAAAATAATTTTATGGTTGGAGGTGGGTCACCACAACATGAGAAACTGCATCACCAGAGCTCCTTAGAGTAAGACGCTTCACAAACCTCCTGCCCTCCTACTCGTAAACCGTTATGGTATGTATCGTCTGCAACTTTGTCTAGTCTTTTTTTCCTCGAGGCATTGAGGTTGAGAAGCACTGTACTAATATAATGTAATCGATATTGCGCTGGAGGAAAATTAAATGTAGAAAATGATAAATATGAGTATTACTATTTCAAAATGGACAAATTCAGTGAAAGAGAAATTATTTCATTTCTTACATTTTGTAAATTTTATTAAAATCTGATTTTAGAGAGGGCAGAGGCTATCTGTTCCCCTAAATATTCACAAAGCCTTAAAAATCCTATGTTGGAAGCTGAGCCCTGGTGGCGTAGTGGTTGTGTGCATGAATGCGGCCCACAGGGGTTGACCGTCCAAATCCAGCAGCAGCTCTCCAGGAGCAAGGCTGGGCTTCCTACTCCCACCAGGGCAGTGATGCAGAAAAAAAATCCTATGTTGGGTCTCCATGAGTCAGAATCTGCCCCATGACTGTGGGTTTTAGTCTTAAAGGATTTTAAAAACATGATGCTATGAATTTGTATAGAAAGTAACAAAGCTCAATCTTTAACTTCTGTAACTATGAGTATCCAAGAGCTTAAGAAATTTCATTTTGACTCAGTGCAGTCTAGTATTTTAAAACCTCTGGCACTGCTCTGTGAAAGCTTTCTTGTTGAGTGGGACTTTGATGGCGTCAGCGTTGTCCATTGGACTGCCCACCTCAAGGTCAGCTGCTCTGCCAGAGAAGGGTGAGGCTTTCCATCCCCGGACAGAGTGGCAGTCGCAGAAACAAACCCACAGTGGCAGTTGGACCCTGCCCTGTAGGGTGGCCATGAGTCAGAATTGACTTGATGGTAGTGAGGTTTTTGGTTTTGTTTTAAATCAAACCCCCCCACTGCCTTCAAGTTGGTTCTGACTCCTGTGATCCTATAGGACAGAGTAGAATTGCTCCCGAGGATCTGTGTGACTGTAAGTCTTTACGGGAACTGAAAGGCTGATCGTAGGGTTAGGAACCCGATGCCTAACCCAAAGCATCACCAGAGCTGCTTAGAGTAAGGCGCTTCACAAACTCCCGCCCTCCTACTCGTAAACCATTGTGGTGTGCATCGTCTGCAACTTTGGCTAGTCTTTTTTCCTGAGATAGGAAGTAGGGAAATTATGGACTGTGGACTGATGGTGAGTGAAAGTTATGTCCAGAATTCTCTGTGTTCTGAATTTTAGGTAGAAACCCCGATGTCCAGGCATCCTTAGAAGGAGTTCTGCTTGTTCTCTGATAGCTGCCTTGGCCTACTAATCTGAGAGTTGGTGGTTCAAAGCTGCCACGGGAGCTGTATGGAGGACTTAGTTTCTAAAACCGTAGGCAGTTCTACTTAGCCCTTCATATGTCACGTGGGGTTGCTGAGTCAAAATCAACTTGATGGCAACTACCAGCAATAACTCTGACTCGAGACCCTATAGAACAGGTGGGTTTCTGAGACTGTAGCTCCTTACAGGACTAAAAAGATCTAGTCAGTTTACTCGTAATTTCCTAGCTTCCACATTTTTATGGTAATGTGTATACTGAAGAAATTAAATGCTTTGGAATCAACCCAGCCTCGTCTCAGTTTGCTTCACCACCAGTTAACTTGGTTGTAGTGGGCAAGTTTGTTCATCTGTCTTAACTTCCTCATCTATAAAGCAGGCTGAGCCATACATCCCTCACTGGGTTGCTGTAGGGTTTAATTAAGAAAATACAAATTCACATTTTGTACAAATTCAGCATTTTGTAGATACACAAACCAAACTCGCTGCCGACTCATAGCGTCCCTGTGGGTTTCCATTTTTGTAACTCCTTAGGAGTAGGAGGCTTTGTCTTGCTCCCACCGAACAGATGTCAGGTAAAGGGAAATTTCATCTTTCATTTTCCCTTGAACTGACTGGATGTTACCTAACCACAGTAGCAGAATTTGGGTCAGCAGATACCATTTATGATTGGTGTTTCTTAATGAGTTGTTTGATTTGTTTGGGGAAAAAAGGATGGGGGTGGAGAGAAATTACAGGTGCTATATTCAATACTTATTTAGTTTTCTCAGAAACCAGTTTTCCTTTTTTATGTTTCAGCATATCCTGCTCCTCTAACAAGTATCAGAGGCCGCAAACCTCTTTTTGGAGAAATAGGACACACTATTATGAACTTACTTGTTGTGAGTAATTTAAATACTTTTATTAATAAGTATGTTTGTGCTGTCACCCAGATTGATTCAGCAGATATCACACATTTATGTTTTCCTATTTTAATTTGGCATGTTTGGCATGTTGAAAGTTCACTTAAAGTAAATCCTATTTTATTTAACATGAATGGGTTCTATTTTTGACCAATTGCTTTTCAGAATATAATAGCTTCTGAAAACAAAGTGCTTTCTATTCCTTCAGTATGAATTGCAATGTAATGTAAAAATGAAACCAAAACAAACCCTAAAAGCATCACCAATAGACAGCATCATGATTGATAAACAGAAACAATTGAGCCGCTAAGGACTTCCTTTTGCTTGAGTCCACAATTAATGTTCATAAAAGCAATAGCCAGAAAGTCAAGAGGCCTACTGCACTGGGCAAATCTCCTGTTCAAGACTTCTGTCAAGTGTTAGAGTAAGGCTCTCACTTTGAAAGTTAAAGGTGTGCCTGACCCAATGTGATTTGACTCAAGATCTGTATTTTCTTTTAATGAGAGGACCAGCTAGAATACTAAAACAGGTCTCTTACAAAAATCAAATGCTCAATTAATATTGCAGTAGCACATACTTGTGAAGTAGTGGACAACTGTTAGGCACTTAATAAACCAAATAAATGCAGAACAGAAAGGGGGGAGAATATAGCAGCTCCTAATTTATGTGCCACATAACCCAAATAAGACTCAATGAGCTGTGACTACAATAATAGATTCAAACATAGTAGCATTTGTGAGGATGGGGTGTTTTGTTCTGCTGTATTCTAGGATTCCTATTTATTGAGACCAACTCAGTGGCTCCTAACAGCAGCGGCGGCAGCAGCAGTGATTTATGTGCAAGAGAGCAGTGGTACTCCACAGGGAGCATTTCTACCTCCCCCGGAGGAGAGCTGTGTTTCATTCCTGGCCGGGTTATCTCAAGTGTAGCCACAGTCTGTCAGCAGAGGCTTTATGATGCTACGATGCTCAAAGAGGTTTCAGTGGAGCTTCTAGAATAAGATCGAAGTACTACTGATGTACTTCTTAAATCAGCCGATGAAAACACTTATGAATCATAATACTTCAATCCCACTATGCAGGATATTACCATGAGTTGAGAGCTGACAGGCAGCATTTATAAGTGCCTGACTTTGATTGAGTTGGGATTCACTCTGCTGCTGTTCTTGCATAATTATATAATGAGAGACTGCTACATCGTTGATGAACTTTTAAAAAATACATCAATAAAAGTCAGTTTTGTGATTTTGAGGAAAGTACATCTCTGTTTATTCATTTGTATTGGGATGGGTTGGATTACATCAGGTTTGAAGGCCCTTTGCACCTCTGATTTTATTATAGATTGAATTTTGATCCCCAAAATACATGTGATAAATCCTAGCCGTTAAACCTGTGGTCATAATCCCAGTTCAGAATAGCTTGCCTTTGTTATAGTTATAGTAATAGTAATGAGTTATAGTTATAGTAATGAGGACAACTTAGTGTACAGTGTATCTTTCTTTAGTTGTTTTTGGGCTAGAAAAGAAGTTAGACCAGGGAGCAGAGCAGAGTTTGGGAAAGAGAGGTCCCAAGACACATGGAGATCGTCCAAGATTAAAAGCACAAAGAAATGAGAAAGAAACAGGCCTTCCTCCAGAGCCATCAGCGAGAGGAAGCCTTCCCCTGGAGCTGGCACCCTGGATTTCTACTTCCAGCTTCTTAAGATAGTTCTGTTCATTAATGCCACCCACTTAGGATGTCACGGTTTAGATGTGTCCCCCCACAATATATGCCAACTTAGTGATGTCAAGACGTGATTATCCTCCGTGATGTGATCAAGCAATCTGTTGTGAGGTTATCAGGGTGGAATGGAACCCCCTCACTCAGGTTACATCACTGGCCCCGGGCAAGGGGCATCTATCTGCAGTGTGGCCTGCATCGTTTTTTATCCTACAAGGGGCAAAAGGAGAGAGAGAGAGAAGGACCAACTACCACCAAGAAAGAACCAGGAGTGGACTTGGCCCTTTGGACCTGTGTGCCTATAACCAGGGCAAGATTACTGCCCAGGTACATGGAAATCTTCATGGAGAAAAGAGAGAAGGACCTTCCTCCAGAGTTCCTGAGTTGACAGAGTAAGAAAACCTTCCACGAGAGCCGGCATCCTGAATTCAGACTGAAGTGTGAAATCTAGGGCAAAATAGTGAACCATGAAGAAAGCATCAAAAGGAGCAGTATAGAGTAGATTCACTGTATCAGAAATAACTGGTCAGATTTCAGCCATTTCAGGAGGCAACATATGCTCAGGGAGCAATGGTACTAAAAGAAGTCCAAGCCACTTCGGCCTGAGCCCCGGTGGCATAGTAGTTGAGGACTGCAGGACTGCGGCCCACGGGCTTGGCGGTTCAAATCCAGCAGCAACTCTCCAGGAGCAAGGCTGGGTAGCTCCCACGACCAGAGGGGAGTGATGCCCCCCCCCCAAAAAAAAACAAACAAAAAACAAACAAAAGATGTCCAAACCACATTGAACGTATGAGTTTAAAAAAAAAAAAGCAAGATTCCATGAATTAACAAAATAACAACTGAGATGTTTCAACAGGGAGTAGAATGCTGTAACCATTCACTCATCTATATCAGAAAAGATGGGAGATCAATACATAATGACCATCTAACTCTGTGGTTCACAACCTGTGGGTCACGAACCCTTTGTGGGTTAAACAACCCTTTCGCAGGGGTTTCCCAATTCATAACAATAACAAAATTATAGTTACTAAGTAGCAGTGAAAACAATTTGATGGTTTAGGGTCACCACAACAACATGGGGAGCTGTATTAAATGGTTGTGGCATTAGAAAGGTTAAGAACTACTGTTATAACTGGAAGAGATTGTATTTGTACCTATTTCAAAGAAAGATAATCCAATAGAATTTGGAAATTGTTGAACAGTATCAGAATCACGTGTAACTAAATTAATGCTGCAAATAATTGAAAAATAGTTGCAGCAATATATAGACAAGGAACTACCAGAAATTGAAGCTAGATTCAGAAGGGGACGTGAAACAAGGGATATCATTGCTGATGTCAGATGGAATTTTAGCTGGAAGCAGAGAATACCAAAAAGATGTTCACTTATATTTCATTGTGGAAAGTCATTGAACTATGAATCATAAATTATGGATAGAATTGTGAAGAATGGAATTCCAGATGACTTCACTGTGGCCATGTGAATCCTATACATAGAACAAGAAGGTGTTTGAAAGGAACAAGAAAATACTGTGATTTAAAAACTAGAAGAGGGGCTGAGCCCCGGTGGCCTAGTGATTGTGCGTGGGACTAGGGCCCACTGGGACGGAGGTTCAATTCCAGCAGTGGGGCTGGGCCTCCTACTCCCACCACCGGAGAGCAGTGATGCCCCCCAAAAAATAAATAAATAAAATAATACAAAATAATAATAATAATAAACTAGAAGAGATGTATGTCAAGATTATATACTTTAACCATATTACTATGTGTGTGCTAATAATCCAAGAAATTCATCTATATAAAGAGCTTGGCATCAGGATTTGAGGAAACTTCATTAAAAACCTGTGATATGCAGATTACATTGCCTTACTTGCTGAAAGCGAGGAAGACTTAAAAGTACTTTCTCATGAAAATAAAAGACTGCAGCCTTCAATATGGATTACAACTTTTTTTCCATCATTTTATTGGGGTCTCATACAACTCAACACAATCCATACATCCATTCATTGTGTATCAAGCACATTTCTACATTTGTTGCCATTAACAGTCTCTGGATTACAACTTACAACTAAAA
Organism: Nesogale talazaci; assembly: GCA_004026705.1. NCBI lineage: Eukaryota > Metazoa > Chordata > Mammalia > Afrosoricida > Tenrecidae > Nesogale > Nesogale talazaci. Next base: position 22,879 of record PVJH01015921.1, read on the forward strand.
TCCTTAAAACAGAAAAGTATTCCTGTTAAGAATTTTTTACTTGAATCCACCATCATTGTTCAAGGGAGTAACTGTCAAGCAATCAGGATATATTGCATCAAGCAAGTCTGCTGACAAAGACCTTTTTTAAATGGTAAAAAGTAAAGGCATCACTTAGGAGGCCTAAGAAGTATGTCTTAGGGTATAAAATATGCAGAGAAAATTTTATCAAGAAAATGGCTCATCTTTGTCACATGTACTACAAAAATGAAGACCATTCTCAGCAACCAGAATATCGACATTCCAGAAAACGTAGATGATTTCCCTGAAGAGGTGCACAGTTATTATGAAGGGCCCAGAGGAACCCTGCAGAGGGACTTCAGTCACATCAATGTAGAACTCAGTCTCCATGAAAAGAAAAGCAAGAGCTTTCATGTTCACAAATGGAAGGGAAATAGAAAGGAACTGGCTATATCTGGTCTCCCTGTGGTAGTGTACAGAACATGGCCAAGGGTGTTACACTGGACTTCCCGTAAAAGATGAGGTCTGTGTACACTCACTTCTGCCATCAGTGTGGTTCTTCAGGAGAAAGAATCTCGTTAAAATCCGTAACTTCTTGGGTGAAAAGTACATCTAAAGGGTTTATATGAGGACAGGTGCTCCTTGTTCCATTTCTCAAGCCCAAAAAGATGAGTTAATTCTTGAAGGAGATGACTTTGAACTTATATCAAATTCAGCTGCCATAATTCAGCAAGCCATGACCATTACAAACAAGGATATAAGGGGGACTACAGATTGGGAACTCAAAGCCCATCTGTAGGTAAAACCACATTCCCTTATATAAGGGTCACAGGGAGGAGAGGAACCAGTCAGAGTGCAGTGGTAGTAACAATGAAATATGCAACTTTCCTCTAGTTCTTAAAAGCTATCATGATCCCAATTCTACCTTACAAACCCAGCTAGACCAGGGGATATACACTGGCATAGATAGGAACTGGAAACATTGGGAATCCAGGACAGATGATCTCTTCAGGACCAGTGGTGAGAGCGGTGATACCAGGAGGGTGGAGGGAAGAGGGAACTGATTACAAGAATCTACATATAACCTCCTCCCTGGGGTATACTCAATAGGGAAGAGGGTGAAGGGAGACATCAGACAGTGTATGATATGACAAAATAATAATTATACGTTATCAAGGGTTCATAAGGGAGGAGGAACAGGGAGGGATGGGAAATATGAGGAGCTAAACCAGGGGCTTAAGTAGATATTGTTTGGGGAATGTTGATGGCAACAAATGTACAGATGTGCTTTTCGTCTAATGGATGTATATGTTGATTGTTACAAGAGTTGCACGAGCCCCCCAAAAAATGATTAAGAAATAACAACAAGGCTATCCAAAAGAGTTGGTGTGTTATCTATGATTCTGAAAGGGAACAGTTAGCAGGCTGACGATAAGCTCTAAGACGTGTTCAGCTCCACTCTAGAGGATTCCTTTAGACCTGTCTGTGAGTCTTTGATGCAATGAAGTTTATGTAATAGAATAAGTAAATGAACTGGTTAATATAGTACGAGTTGGTAAGTTAACATGTCCAGGCAAGTTACAAATTCGTGAGTCAGATGTTCCAGACTTCTCCTGATTCATGTAGCTGTGGATGCTGATGAACCCAGGATTCGTAGGAAGGTGCCAGGCGAGTGGCTGCAGAGTTGACTAAATCTAATGTCAGATGGAAGGCTGACAATGACTTTATGATTGGCAGACAGTAAGTCCAGAGCACCAGACATCTATAAGCCAGATACAGGATCCAGACCTAGAAAACGTAAGCAAGCTTTCTCATAATGCCCTCATATATTGAAAATAGGCCACTCCCCTGTGGAAATTTTTTTCAATTGATCGGATGAGGATTGTGATCTTAGTAAGAGTGTTACATCCCACCTTAATCTTACAACTGACTGGATGGATCTCATACCAGGTCCTATTAGAGAGATGATTGCATTGTACTAGATCACATCAGTGGAAACTAGGTCTTAACTGCAAACCATCACCGAGAATCCTGGTTCAGCCAGTTGACACAAAACCTATCAGAGTTCACCTGACCCAAACCATGATGTTTTCAATTGCTTCCTGCATATGAAACCAGGACAATGAATAAAAAACAGAAGAATGGATTCCTTTGAATAGTGGTGATATCAAGGAATATTAAATATACCATGTACTGCCAGGAGAATGAACAAAGCTGTTTGGAAGAACAGGCAGAATAGTCCTTAAAACAAGACATAGTCTCACATGCTCAGTCATATCAACAGGAGGGACCAGTCCCTGGAGAAGTATCTTATGCTTGGTAGAAGACCAGTGAAAAAGAGAAAGATCCTCATTCAAATGAATCGGCACATTGAGCACAATTATGACACCACGAGCATGGAGCAGGCAGTGGCAGTGTTTTCTTCTGGTTTACACAGGCTCACTGTGATTTGGAACTAACCACCATGACAAACAGAGAATAAATTTTAGCTTCTCAGTCACCCACTCTTGGTAATTTTGTTATAGCAGCCCAGATTGATTAAGACATACAAAAAGTATTTTAGATAGACTCACTTTTGTTTATAGATGTTTAGTGTGAATACTCTATTTTAGTAAATCTATAAGGGAAGAAACTTGGCGACTGGGCCAAACATTGGCTGTTAACCTCAAGGTCAGTGGTTCAAATCCACCAACTGTAAAGATTTACAGCCTCTCAAATCTTGTTAATCTAAATTGGATTGGACTTGATGGCAATGGGTGTGTTTTTGTTTCCGTTTTCTTTTGCTTTTGTAGCCATAAAGAGGTACTCACCTCCAAATACCAAGGCCCCTTTCTGAGACTCATAATCTTTATCACTGATGTGGAGGAGCTGGAAGGGTTCCTTGATGTTCTTGAATTGGTACTGGCTCCGTGGATGGAACTTTGGTAGTTAAACATCAAAAGTTGTAAAGTGATGCCTCTTTTAAGAGGGTCCAATAAATGGATAAATGTTCATGGGTGGTAGTAGTCTAAGGTTCATGGAAATATGATTCTCTCATGCAGGACCTTCGAAATTACCAGTATACCTTGCACAATATAGATCACCTATGGATTCATATGGAAATGGGTAAAAGCTGCATAAAAATACCCCGGAACAAATACAGTCATGTAAGTGTAATTACTTTTGTTTGTTTGTTGTTGTTTGTTTGGGGGCGTCACTGCCCCCTGGTGGTGGGAGGAGGAGGCCCAGCCTTGCTGCTGGATTTGAGCCTCCAGCCCAGTGGGCTGCGGTCCCGCGAGTTTAATTACTTTTTGGAATCTTGAGGATAGTTCTTAAGCATCAAGTGTCCTTTTTGGAATTGCATCAAATTACATTTTTCTTTGTTTTGGATGAGACTGTTTAATATGTAATGGAAAAATGCCCACTGTTTTTTAAGTTTTAGAATTGATGTCCTACTGAGGAATTTGTTTATAGTTCGCTTTTAATGTCTTTTTACCTCAAATTTTCTTCTTACTGTTTAATTGAAAACATTTTTATATATTACTTTCCAGGAAGTTGTCCTGACTCAATCTTGATCACTATAAAGTTGATCAGGGATGTGAATTATTATAACCAATAAAGACATATAATGTTGATAGAGTTTCTAAATGAGTGTTTTTCCTTCCAGGTAATGAAAGTCATAAATTCTTCCAATGAGCATGTCATTAGCATTGGAGCTAGCTTTAGTACAGAAGCAGATTCTCATCTAGTCTGTGTACAGAATGATGGCATTTATCAAACACAAGTCAACAGTGCACCTGGCCATCCTAAGAAAGGTGAGAGTTATGGGTTCTGAATGCTAATTCATGAGAACACCCTTATCAATACCATGCCCATAAGGCATGTGTATGTGTGTGTATGCATGTGTAAATCACATATACTTTATTTGTGTATATAGAACTTCTTGACTGAATTGATGATAAGACAATCTAATATTTCCTATACACAAAAGACAGATTAAGTAATTCCTTCCATTTGTTATTCTTTGATGTTGCTAGTCTCAGTTCATTTTGATATCTTTTTTTTTCATTTTGATATCTTTAGGTCTACTGTATGCATAGGATTTTGTCAGTTTCTTATCCACCCAGCAACATTTTTGTGAATTTTTGCAAATACGCAAGCACACGTATATTTTTTGTTAACTTTTAAAACAAGTCATAGCATTTTTTTCTTCTATTTTTTTCCTTGCTTTGTTTTTTTTTACTTAACCTGCCTTGAAGATTATTCTGGTAGTATATAATGAACCCTGATGGTGTCCCAAAAGTTAAGTGCTCAGTTGCTAGCTGAAAGGTCACTGGTTTAAAATCACCAGTGACTTTTCAGGGCTTGACAGTTTCCTCCTGTAAAGACTATGGCCTAGGAAACCATCAGGACAGTTTGCTTCTTGTTGCATAGAATTGCTGTGAATTGGGATCCATTCACTAGAACTCAACAGTGGTAGTATACAAAGAACTGGCTCATTCCACATAATTTTTTACTTTACCGGTGGCGTAGTGATTGTGCGCGGGACTGCAGCCCACTGGGACGGAGGTTCAATTCCAGCAGTAGGGCTGGGCCTCCTACTCCCACCACCGGAGAGCAGTGATGCCCCCCAAAAAACAAAACAAAACAAAACAAAAAAACAATTGTGATATGTTGCAAAATCAGCAGTGTTTCATTCTGCTGTTGATAGGGTTGCGGAAGTCAGAGTGGACTGGTTGGCACTTAATAACAACTTGTGTCTTCATTTAATTATCCATTATTGATTGTAGCAGGCATAATTGTTAACAAATCCTGAGAATTTATAAAGATACTACAGTGAATAGATTTGCATCTTAACAATTTGCATATGTGTAGGGTAAATTTCTAGAAGTGAAATTACTTGATCACAGAATATGTGTTAAATTTGTAGTTTTAATAAAGTCGGGTCAAGTTGTCCTTCATAGAGATCATTCGGATTTGCATCATCCCCAGCAGTGGATGCCTGATTTCTCAGTCTCTCACTGACATGGACTCAGACATTCTTAATAGTACAATTACCGTGCTAGGTAAAATATTATCCCTGTGTAATATTATATCTTAATTTCGCTTCCTTTGCTTTTTGGTTAGCTTCCTAATGTTATTAGTGTGGGTTTGGCACTCAATGCATATTTAAAACGTGTCATGCTCTACATGCATTTTGCATTTCACAAAGGTAACATAAAATGGCAAGTTACAACATAAATAAGGTATTCTCTCTTTTTTCCCCAGGTTATAGGGTATTATGCATAAGAAGATATTTTATATAGTTAGAGAACTCTTTTCCTTCATTAGGAAAAAAGTACAAATTTTTAATGAGTATTGTGCTTTACAGTATCACAAGAATCAAGTTTCCTATAAAAGATTAATTCTTTCTTTAATAGTAAAAGTGTTTTTAAACTCATGTTTTATAATGAATACACAAAAATATACCTTTTCCCCAGAAGGTTTTATTTGGTTTTACATTTCTCAGAAGCAGTATGTGGTTATGGAAATACCTGTGTGCCCAAAGCAGAATTATTTTGTGACCCATATAAACAGAGCTTTATGAGAGTCAGAATTGTCTGCAAATGTCTACTCTGTGGGCAGCATGGTAAAAGATAATCTGTTTTTCATGTATTCTCTGTTTCAATCAGTGACAGGTGCAAGTTTTGTGGTATTCAATGGAGCTCTAAAAACATCGTCAGGATTTCTTGCTAAGTCCAGCATAGTTGAAGGTATGAATCTAATGTTTAAGGTTGCTTTACAGCAAGCCTGTTTCATATTACCTTAAAGAGATATCTTTGGTGCTTATAAAAAATTTTGTAAGCTATAATGCACAGTATACAGATTTATGCAAAATTATCAACTAGCCCCAGTGTTTGAATCTACTTAGGCCTCCTTCCTTCTCTCCTCGAGAATTAAGCATTATCCTGAGTACTATGCTTCACATTGTGTATATTTAAGGGGGTACCCTCCCCCCCAAAAAAGTTCGGAATTGCGCTTGGCAAGCAGAGCTTTTGTAGTATGCATTTTTCCCACTAGGCAAGCATCGAACACCTTGCTCCTAGTTAGGGCATCTGGTGGAATCTCCACGGAAAATTCTCTCTGGTCACAGTGAACTTTTTCATAAAAGCAGTTTTGTTCAAACCTCGTTTTTTGTGATCACTGATTTAAGAGAGTAGTGTATAACTGTGAAATTTTGTTTCCTATTCTGGAAAAGTGCTGTAGGAACTGTTGTGATGTTGAACAGAGCTTGCAAGGTCAGTGCTTTGGGGAAACAAGTGTACAAGTGGTTTTCTCATTTCAAAAAAAAGTTGAAATGTCGGTTGATGACAAAGCTTCTGCTGTATGTCTGTCAACTTCCCAAACAGACAAAAATGTTTAGTTTTAGTGCATTTGGAGTTCATTTCACCTGGTCAGACTGTTTATCAAGCTTTCTATTTAGAGTTTCTGAAAAGATTGAATTAGGGTGTTTCAAAAAAGTAAACAAGCAGCCATCCAGCTCAGAAGCAAGAAAGCCCACATGGAAGAAGCACACCAGTTTGTGGGACCAAGAGATGCCAAAGGGATTAATTATCAGGTTTCAAGAACTTATAATCATAACATTATATGCTCACTTTGCTGATATAATCGCTGATAACACACATATGCATAAGCAAATGTGAAGAAAGCTGATGGTGCACAGCTATCAAAAACTATGGCGTCTGGGGTCTTAAAGGCTTGAAGATATAAACAAGTGGCCATCTAGCTAAGAAGCAAGCTCACATGGAAGAAGCACAATAGCCTGTGTGATCATGAGGTGTCAAAGGGATCCAGTATCAAGCATCAAAGACCCCAAAATTGTATCATTATAAATTAGGGGGCATTCAGATTGAGGACCCAAAGCCCATCAGTAGGTGAAGTGACATCCTTTTACAGAGGGGTTGCAGCAAAATGAGCCAGTCTAGGTACAGCGTAGTAGCAATGAAATGTGCAACTTTCCTCTGGCTCTCAAATGCTTCCTCCCACCGACTATCATGATCCCAATTCTACCAGACAGGTTCAGCTAGACTAGGGGATGTACACTGGAGTCGGAAACATGGGGAATTTAGGATAGATGATCCCTTGGGAGTAGTGGGGGCAAAGGTGATACTGGAAGGGTGGAGGAATGGTGGAGTGGAAAGGGGGAACTAATTTTAGGAATCTACATGTGACCTCCTCTCTGGGGTGTGGACAACAGGAGGGGGGGTGACACATTGCACAGTGTACGATATGAAGAGGTAATAACAATTTGTAAATTATTAGGGATTCATGGGGGAGGTGAAGGGGAGGGGAAGTATGGGGAGCTGGAAATAAAAAACAAAAGAAAAGAACTAGAGGAAAGGGGGGAAGAGAAGTGTATGCCCAAGGGCTCAAGTAGAAAATGTTTGAAAATGAATGTGACAACATGTGTACAAGTGTGCCTAATACGAATGATGTGTTGAATGTTATAAGAGCTGTAAGAACCCCCAATAAAATCTACATTAAAAAAGCTAGATTTGTGGCAGACAGGACTGGTTTTGCCACCACAATGATGCACCTGTCCACACAGCATCTCAGTGTGCCAGTTTTGGCAAAATCAGCATGACTCTTGTCCCTCCCATCTTGCCTGACTTCACTCCATGCAACTTCGTTTTGTTTCCATGATGAAGAAGGACATGAAAGGACAAATAATCTGACAAAGTAGAAGAGGTGAAGAAGAGGTATTGAGTGTGGTGCTGTCAGCCATCCAAACAAATGAGTTTGAAAAATGTTCCCAAGAACAGAATCCAGATTTTACACATGTCAATATAGTGAGTTTGGGTTTCTGGCGTTTGGTAGGTGTTTTTAATACCACCCTAATGTGTTCCTCCACATTAGGATGGTGCAAATTCTTAATGTGTGTGGCTGCTAACCAAAAAGATTAGAGGTTCTAGTCTTCTCAGCGACACCTGAGAATCTACCAACTAAAAAAATTCAATCATTTAAAACCCTACAAAGTGTAATTTTGGCACACGAGTTTGCCATGAATTAGATTCAATTCACGGGCCATAGTATTCCTCCCCTCCTGGTTCTGTTTTTCTTAAAGCAAACATTTCTTATTGACACATGTGAATTTTCTCATTTCAGTTTTAAATTTTTTCATAGAAGGTCCAGAGATTACAATTTACATTTTTGCCAGTACAGTTTAGGTAAATGCCAGTTGAATTTCAGCAGCATACAAAAAGTTTGCTCCTGTTTAGTTGCATTTCCTCTCCCTGCATTTGATTGTTATTATACAGATAGTATTTTGTGTGTCCATACACAGGCTTACAATTAATGTTTTATACAATTGTCTTTTAAATCAGGATAAAAGAAGCAGTGCAACAGAAATACACTGTACTATCATGTCCATTTACCTGTTGCTCTCTATTTCTTCATGTAGATGGGAGTTACACTGTCTCCTGTCTCTTTCACCTCATCCTGATTATTCACTTTGGCATTTCCTGTAGGGCAGGTTTGCTGGCAATGAATTTTCTGGTTTTATTTATTTTGGAATGTCTTAATTTCACCATCATTTTTCAAACACACTCTTTGCTAAATATAGAAGTCCTGGTCTACAGTCTTTCTTTAGCATTTTAAATAGATCACTTCACTATTTTCTGTCTTCTTTGTTTCTCCTGTAGTGAGTTTTTAGGCATTTCTCAATGCTTTTTGGTCTTTGGCCACTTGATTATGATGTTTCTAGTCTGCACTGAGTTTATCCTACTAGAAGTTCTTGGATATGGAGATTATAGTGTTTTTCATCAAATATGGGGAATTTCCTGTCATTTTTTCATGAATACATTTTCAACAAAAATGAATATCTATCAAATTTCTTCTTTGTGGGTGTGAACCCCCTCTCTCTCCCAAATCTGCTTAGCTTGCATGTCTGTCTAAACATCTACTCATAGATCACCGTTTCAAAATTGTGCATTGAACAACATTTCTTTTGCCTTTAACTTTTAGAAACCTCTCAGTGTTTTCCTTACATCCATGATTTTTTACTCTTATTATATATTGCTCTCTCCTTCACCCAGGTTCATGCTCGTTACCTGATAGCCCATAACTTACTCTTCCTCTCCTTGGCAACCATCAAAAAATATTTCTTTTCCTTTTTTTAAAGAATATTTTTTTCAGTGCCAAAGTTTTTCTTGAATTTTTCTAACGTGTTTTATTTATTTATTTTTTATTCAACATGTGGCATTCAGCTTTGGAAGCATACATAACATTAATTTTTTTTAAAAAGCACTAATTTTGCTTTTACCATGATTCCATATAAGAGAGAAGTGCTACATAGAAGAAGACATCTTTTTGGATGAAGACTGGTCAGTGTAAGACATGAAAAAATAATAATAATTTATAAATTATCAAGGGTTTGTGAGCGAAAGAAGGAAGAAAATGAGCTGAGACCACGGGCTCCAACAGAAAAAATGTTTTGAAAATGATGATGACAAAAAATGTACAAATGTGCTTAACACAATTGATGGATGGATGGACTGTGATGAGTTGTACGAGTCCCCAATAAAATGATTTTTTTGCGGGGGCAGGCATCACTGCTCTCCGGTGGTGGGAGTAGGAGGCCCAGCCCCACTGCTGGAATTGAACCTCCATCCCAGTGGCCGCAGTCCCGCGCACAACCACTACGCCATCAGGGCTCAGCCCAATAAAATGATTTTTTAATCTTTCATTAAAACTGCGATTGGAAGCAGTGTTGAATAAAAAGACCCATTTGATAAATACTTCTTCAATGTTTTTTTTTTGTTGTTATTTTTAAATAAATCACTTTATTGGGGGCTCTTACAGCTCTTATCACAATCCATACATACATCCCTTGTGTAAAACACATTTGTACATATGTTCTAACAGTGTTCTTATACAACACTTGTATTTTTATTTACTAATTTCACTCCATAATTTCTTCCAGGTTCATCCATGTTGTGAGATGTTTTGCAGGTTCATTGTTACTCTCTAGCATTGCATAAGATTCCATTGTGCATATCTACTAAAGTTTATCCATTCTTCCATTGCTAGACATTTAGATTTTTTTTTAATCACTTTATTGGGGGCTCATACAACTCTTAGCACAATCAATACGTGCATCAATTGTATGCAGACCACATTTGTACATTTGTTGCCATCATCATTCTCAAAACATCCTCCTTAAGCTTAGGCCCTTGGTATCAGCTCCTCAGATTTCCCCTCCCTCCCCAACTCCCTTCGCTCCTGAACCCTTAATAATTTACAAATGTCATCATTTTGTTATATTATACACTGTCCAATGTGTCCCTTCACCCACTTCCCTGTTGTCCCAGGGAGGAGGTTATATGTAGATCCCTGCAATTGGTTCCCCCTATCTACTCCACCTTCCCTCCACGCTCCTGGCACCATCACTCTCATCACTGGCCTTGAAGGGATCATCTGTCCTGAATTCCCCATGTTTCCGGCTCCAGTGCACATCCCCTGGTCAAGCTGATTTGTAAGGTAGAATTGGGATCGTGGTAGTGGATGGGAGGAAGCATTTAAGAACTAGAGGAAAGTTGCATATTTCATTGTTGCTACACTGTACCTTGACTAGCTCGTCTCCTCCCTGCAACCCCTTTGTAAGGGTATGTCGCTTCACCTACTGATGGGCTTTGGGTCCCCAGTCTGTACTCCCCCTCATTTAATTTTTTCCCCCTCATTTATAATGATAGAATTTTTAGTTCTTTAATGTCTGATAACTGATCCCTTTGACACCTCGTAGTCACACAGGCTGGTGTGCTTCTTCCATGTGGGTTTTGTTACTTCTGAGCTACATGGCCGCTTGTTTACTTTCAAACCTCTAAGACCCCAGACACTATCTCTTTGGTAGTCGGACACCATCAGCTTTCTGCACCACATTTGCCTGTGCACACATTTGTCATCAGTGATCTTACCAGGAAGGTAGACATGCAATGTTAAGATTTTTCGTTCTTTGAAGCCTGATAACTGATCCCTTTGACACCTCATGGTCATAAAGGCTGGTGTGTTTCCATGTGGACTTTTTATTGTTTCTGAGCTAGATGGGTGCTTCCCATTTAGATTATTTGCATCTTTTTGCTATTGTGAATATTACTGTGATAAATATAGGTATGTATATTCGTGTTGCTGCTCTTATTTCTCTAGGACAAAGACCAATTAAGGGATTGCTACTGAGTGATACTATATTTATATTCCTAACCTTTTGAGGAAGCGCTGCTTCCCACAGTGATTATATCATTTTACAGTCCCACCTTCAGTGAATGAGGGTTCCAATTTCTCTACACCTTGCCCATATTTGGTGATTGTGTGTGTGTTTTTAACTTTGCTATTAATGCTAGGGTGAGATGATATCTCATTGTTACTTTGATTTGCATGTCTCAAATTTCTCCTCCATTCTATGAGTTCTCTTTTTACACATTTGGTGAAGTCTTGTTGCATATGAAGTGGATCATATTTTTCAGGGATTCCCAGTCATCTATTTTATCTCTTCTTTTCTATTTGTGTGTTTTTTATTATGTTGGGTAGTATATTTATGCCATGATTTGGGTCCCTAAACTTCTTCACTGATGAACTTTCATTTTTCCATTGAGGATCTATTTTGGGTTTGGTGTTATATATCAGACTTTGTTCCATATTGAACTTTCATTTTTTTTTGGGTGGGGGGGCATCACTGCTCTCCGGTGGTGGGAGTAGGAGGCCCAGCCCCACTGCTGGAATTGAACCTCCATCCCAGTGGGCCGCAGTCCTGCACACAACCACTACGCCACCAGGGCTCAGCCCATTGAACTTTCATTTTTTAATATGGTGTGAAATATGGATTGTTTTATTCCTCTTCAAATGATACCCAGTTTTACCAACTCCATTTATCTTCCCCACTTAATATGTTTTGACCCTTTGTCAAATATCAACTGTATACATAGGTAGATTTACTACTAGGATCTAATGATCTAAAATATATTCCATTTTGTGTGTGTGTGTGTGTATCAATGTATTAGTACAGGACTATTTTGACTGCGATGACCCTGTAATAGATTTTGAAATCAGTAAATAAGGGGCCTTCTACATTGTTCCTCTTCTTTAGTAGTATTTATCTGGGATCTCTTTCCATACCATGAGTTTTTCCATCTCTTTAAAGAATAAGGTTGGATTCTAGGTTGGGATTGCTTATAAATGTAGATTATAAATGTAGTATTAACATGTTCTGAGCTCAGTCAGGCATAGTGCGTCATTGTGTGGAAATTACCTCCAGGCAGAGATCCCAGGCCATTGTGGACTCTACTCTTGAGTTTCCTTGAAGGATCACAGTATGACATGATCTACTGTCGAGAACCTGAAAGTAGTTGCCTCATCTCTGTTGTCTATTGGTAGTCTTCAGAGGGCAAGTTTAATGCCTGGCAGTCACGTCATCACAGCCGGAAGTGGGAATTATCAGCTTTATTTCTGTTACCTTAAAAAAAAAACAAAACTTTAATATTCCAAATACAGTATTTTGGGTTTGTTTGTTTTTTCTCCATTGTAAAACAGACATTAAGAAAACAGATTGCTTAATTTATATCTTTCAAAGTTTATGATGGTTAACTTTGTGACTTCGGTGTGCAGAATAATATTTGGTGAAAAAATTGTGACCCTGTCATTGCAGATGGCCTTATGGTACAAATAACCCCAGAGACCATGGATGGCTTGCGGTTAGCTCTGCGAGAACAAAAAGACTTCAAAATTACATGTGGGAAAGCTGATGCAGTAGATTTGAGAGAATATGTGGATATCTGCTGGGTAGATTCTGAAGAAAAAGGAAACAAAGGGTAAAACTTTTTTAATTATGAAAATATAATAGATTAAATTAGAAGAGGGATAGAAATGTTACATTAATAAAATTTGGTATATGAAGAATGAGTTTGAAATTGTACCATTAATTTAAATGGTTATATGCCAATTACATAATGTGATCTGTTCTTTTTGTACAAGCGGCTTCATTCGTCTTTCTTAGTTCAGATGATGTAAATTATTCAAGGACTGACAGTGTGAGAACTGGCTGACAATAAAAGGTCCATTGTGTAGTACTTGGGGCCTGATGTTGGACTGAAAACAGCAAGCCACTCTTTTTTAACCTTATGTGCTTTTTCAAATTTGAGTAAAGGATTCTCTTTGGATGGCAATTCTACATTCTTAAGAATCCCAAATTTTTTGAACTAATGAGACAGTTTTCTGTTAGGGCACTGTTTTAAGATCTTTTAAACCCCAGTGGGGGTTGAATTTAGCATATAAAACATTAGATGCAATATACTCATTATAAATAAATGATAATACAGTGAAGAAATCTTGGTAAATAGATGTAACTACATAATTATTTTGTGTATAATTAAGATCTCTGATGGCTTTAAGTTGATAGCTTTTACCATTTTTCTCACTGCATCTGTTTACCTCTAATAATTCATTTTTTGAAGTACCATGGCACTAATAATTCTACTGTATTTTTTTTTCTGCAGTGTTATCAGTTCAGTGGATGGGGTATCATTACAAGGATTTCCAAGTGAAAAAATAAAACTGGAAACAGATTTTGAAACTGAGGAGAAGATTGTAAAGTGTACTGAGGTAACTAAGAAAGAGAATTCTGTCGTTATATGCTCTAATGAATATTTTGTTTTGTTTTTAATTTGAAAATTCCTCACTACTCTGAATATTTAAGTGCAGCATGTTACACTTTCTACATTACACATTGGGGCACACCCATGTCCTCTCCCCAGATTCCCTGTGTACACCTGATTTATATTTCTGTTGGATTATTTTAGCCTATTGTTTGAGACTACTTGCCTGCCAATTAACAGTTTTGTAACATTGCCATTTTTGTTTACAGAATACATTACTTGATTGTGTTATTTTATTTTCATTTTGCTCTTATTGTCCAGGAAAGATGTTGTTAGAACATGTGGAAGTACCTTTTATGTGTAAATGCTGATTATGTATTGATGTCAATAAAATACTTATTTTTGAGTCTCCCCTGCCCCCCGGGGCCAATATGTGTATTGTTAAAGCAGTGCTCCTCCTAATTCGGCTGCGGAACATGACTAGCACCGGAGACTCTGTGTCCATATTTCATTGTTTACCCCTAGAGCAGTGGCTCTCAACCTTCCTGATGGCACAACCCTTTCACACAATTCCTCCTGTTGTGGTGGGAAACCCCCCCCCCCAACCATAACGTTATTTTCATTGCTCCTTCCTAATTGTTATTTTGCTGCTGTTATGAATTGGGCAACTCCTGTGAAAGGGTTGTATGACCCTCAAAGGGGTTGTGACCCACAGGTTGAAAACCACTTCCCTAGAGGATGTAGGGAATGTAGGATGTAGAGGATGGAGATCTTGTAGGCCAGACTTGTTGGTATCGTTCTCTCAACTACATTAACAAGGCTTCCTCTGCCCCACAAATTAACATTAGGGAAGAATAGCTGAACTTTTTCCATATTCCATAACCTTTGGTTTGAAGTTTTTATATATAGTTTGCATTGAACAATAGATAATATAATGCTCTTAACTAGTGGATTTCAAGATAATGGCATTAGAGTATTATTACTGAAGTTGAAAACAGAAATTCTATTTTTTCACTTACTTAATTATTAATTGAACATATTTCAGGTGTTCTACTTTCCAAAGGGCCAGGATTTACCTAATTCATCAACTCGATATCAGTTTGCAAAAGAAATTGCCATGGCTTGCAGTGCTGCACTGTGCCCTCATCTGAAAACTCTAAAGAGTAATGAGATGAATAAAATTGGACTCAGAGTTTCCATTGACACTGATATGGTGAGACGTTTTTGTGGTGTTTGTTTGTTTTTTAAGTAAATGTGTGTAAAAATAATATTGGAGGAGGGTGGTAATCAAAATTTTTTTCTCTAACCTTTCCCTTTGATAGGACATAGAAGAACTAAATTTTGTTGATTATCAATTGTGTGCTATATACATAGCATACATTTTCTCTTTCATTCTCCACAACAGGGCTTAGTAAAAATGTTTTAGGTGTTATAGGCCTGTGGTTTCCGTTACAACTACTTACCTCTCCCCTTGTAGTGCCACACAGCTAGATGGTTATAAACTTAGATGTAAATAGCTTGTAAGCAAATGAATGTGGCCAGTTTGTGTTCAGCTCTTCTTTACAAAAATAGGCATCTGCCTGGATTTGGCCCTCAGGCCACCACTTAACCACTCATGTTCCCATAACAGTTCTGCTTAATTTTTCATTAACTTAACTAGATTTTATGCTCACATAATTTAAGATGACAAAGGTCTAAATGTGTATACAAAACAGCTTCCGAGACAGACCAGCGTTTGCGCTGTTTCTATGGAAGTGGGTGGTGGCCCCTGGAGATGAAAATGCACCATGGCATGTGGGTGGCATCCACTAGAGTGGGGCAGAACCCCTGCCCTGGAAAGCCCTCCCCCTGTTCTGGGCTCACAGCTCCTGCCTCAGCCTTCCTCCAGATGGCTTTGCCCCTCCCTCGCCAGGCAGGCCATTGACTCATTTTTTGTAGATTTCTTGGGATTGTCTGCACGTACAAGTAAGTGAATGCATTTTAGTGCTATTCCATTAGTATATTTCTTTTTGAATTGCTGCATAGTAGTCAGTTGTACTAATATGCCATAATATATTTAATTAGGTTGTGCTCGCTTCGGCAGCACATATACAAAAATATATTTAATTAGATTTTCATTCAAGTTCAGTGTAGGTTGATCAATATTTAGATTTTTACAGTGTTTTACTTTTGTGTACATTTGAGTGCATCCATAAGAAATACTTCTGGAAGTAGAGTTGCCCATCTTGAGCATAGATTTAATAAATTATCCATAAATCGGTGTGTGTGTGTGTGTGTGTGTGTGTGTGCGCCACCCAGCATTTTTTTTTTTTAGTTTTTTAGGCACCACTGCCCTCTGGTGGTAGGAGTAGGAGGCCCAGCCTTTGTTCTTGTGAGCGGGAATTGAACCTCCATCCCAGTGGGCTGCAGTCCCGTGCACAACCACTACGCCACCGGGGCTCAGACCCACCCGCATTTTTTAATAGTTTTTCTTTTCCCATCATGTAGGAAATAAATAAAAAAATGTTTGAACATTGTCAATTTGATACCACCCCTGTCCCACACACCCTCATACAATATTAATGTATGTTTTACTGATAATGAGTGACAACGGTCTTTCTGTTTGGGGTTTTTTGTTGTTGTTTTGTTTTGGTCATCATTCTTATGAAAGTTGTTAATTTCCCTCATAACTGTCAGTTTATAAATGATAAATATCCATATATATTTGTACCTGTTTTCAGTATCTAAAATGATAGCTTTAAAGCCACTTTTTGGCTCAGAGAATGGTTATTTTAATGTGAACATGTTCCACATGTTTAAGGTTTGTTCTGCCCCATCCATAGTGTGTTGTTATACTATTAATTCTTAGCGGGCTGTGAGCATGTCCCCAACTGCGTCGGGACCAGGGTCCAGTACCGAGTGCCCCTTGTCCCAGGAAACAGGGCTCGGCAGGAAAGGCAGCTGCCCCCTCCTCTTCACGTTCCTGGGGATCCTGTTGCTAAACCATTCATAGAGGACCTGCTTCTGGGTCATGGGTTTCCTGCGTAACAGAGCAGCTCCCTCACTGCAATCTATTGAAAGTCGGGGTTTATCGAAAAAACAAATGAAAAAAGTAATAACTCTTAGTGGAAAGACAAGTTAAAGTTTCATCTCACTGTTAAGGTCTCTATTTCTTTTTTTTTCTTTTTTTTTTTGTGGGCATCACTGCTCTCCGGTGGTGGGAGTAGGAGGCCCAGCCCCACTGCTGGAATTGAACCTCCGTCCCAGTGGGCTGCAGTCCCGTGCACAACCACTACACCACCGGGCCTCAGCCCAAGGTCTCTATTTCAAAGTACTAGATAACGATAAGATATTTGAGTTATTTGAATAAACACTGTTAATATTTGCAACACCAAATTTGAAGTTATTTTCTTTATTTTTGTTTGGGGTGCTCTTTTTTCTTTTCACTGTGCAACCCACTTCAGTGCCTGAAGCCCACAGGGTAAAGCCAGGCAGTGGTTCGGGGTTACAGTTTGCTCTGGCATAGGATACTGAGAGACCCATGGGAGGGGTTCTCTTTTATCACTTTATTCGCAGCTCTTACAGATATCATAACATTGAATAAGTTCAACCACATCAGCAGTATTGTACAATTGCTACCACAGTCACTTTCAAAACATTTTCTTTCTTCTTGAACTTTTTGCTAGCACCTCCCCTTTATCCGCTCCTGCCCTCACCCTCCCCCGCAGAAATCCTTATTTTTTGCCACATCTTATACCATCAATATATCCATTTGCATACAATTCTTTGGTTATTCTCACCCCTGAGTGGGGTTATACAGCCATTGGTACTGTCACCTCCCCCTTTCTACTCCCCTGCTCACTTCCTGTTCCCTCAGGAAACCATGACTCCAGTTATTGTTTGAAATATTTTAAAAGCAAGTTTCCTTAATATTGTGAATTATGTATTTAAGTCTTACTGGTCATTATTTACAGCCTTTTGATATGTTTAAATGTTCATAAAGAGGGCAACTAAACTATGAGCAAGTATCTGTGAAAGAGAAAATTATATTTATGCAGTAGATAAAAATATTTTATTGCAGTTTTGTGCAGAAGGAAGATTATTTGTACATAAAATATCGATTGTTTTATTAACAATGCTTAGACTGAATGTTATTTTTGAAGTGCTTTAAATATTTTTTTATTTATCTTCTGAAGTAAATCACATTGCTCATCTTCAGGCGTTACCTAGTAATTTTTCTTTGCTTTCTTCAGGTTGAATTTCAGGCAGGATCCCAAGGCCACCTTCTTCCTCAACATTATCTAAATGATCTGGATAGTGCTCTGATCCCTGTGATTCATGGCGGGACCTCCAACTCTACGAGTTTGCCATTAGAAATAGAGTTAGTCTTTTTCATTATAGAAAATCTTTTTTAGTGGTAGGACATGTCATATTAAATATTATGAAATGATCTGTTAGAAGTCCAGCATTAAAGTGGAAGTGCTTTGTACTATTTACACCAAGAGTAAATATGTTTGGTATTCGAAACGTGTAGCCTTTGCTTGTTAGGCAGGGATGATCATTTAAAATCATTAGCACAACATTTAAAACTCTAAAATTGTAAGGGATTTCGTTTTGAAGCTTTACACTTAAACAAGCACTAAAAAACAAACAAGGATTCTCACGCCTAAGAAATTTGTGTCATTTACTGTGTCATTAAGTGCTAAGCCAAAGTATCTGCACTTAGGTATACCTCTTTATGCCATTAATGGTTCTAATGAAGGCTGTTTCAGTTGTAACCTTACGGAGAGAAGATGGTTTTGTTTATATGCTATGTAGCTCGCTGGCTTCCAGAGCCTCTTAAAAACATATTTCAGTGGCATAGGCCAGTTTTCAGATCAGAGATGATGATTCTTTGAATAAACAAGATAACTTATTTGTGTAATTGGGAGTGGAGAACTACCTCCATGATTAGATAAACTCTGATTGTTTGGATTAAAATCAGAATTTTGCCTTTTTTCCTTCTCAAATTATTATATATACCTATATATATTATATGTTTCATTTGTTTTTACTTTATTAAATGGGCATACTTAAAATAATTGTGGGTGCTTCAGGACCTTGTGCTTCTCTATTTAAGTATATTGTTTTTATAGCAAGAACATATACTGTAATTCACCATGTGTTTTATAAATCTAATAATTTATAAATAGGTGATATTTTTCTATTACAGTGCATTACTTCCCCTACTTTCCTTCCAAAATATACCACTATATTTACCACTTGTATTAGTGAATGACAACAGGCAAATGACCCTGGAAGTAGTCATTATGTAGCAATAAATGAAGCATGAAGTATATTTAACTTTATTTCCACTTTAATCCTTAGAATTTTCTTGGCAACTCTGCATATTTTCATGGGTAGCAATGTAATAAGTATAAATTTTAATGAAATTACTTTTGCATATTTAAATTCTTTATATGGTAGTTATTTTTGATAATGAGATACTAACATACGTTAAACTGTGTATTTAAAGGACACGTGACACTTGAGCTTGAATTACAGAGGTCCTTTGAACCCTGATCAAGTTTCAGAAACTGTTACAGAGCTTTCATCTTTACTTTAGACAACAAAAGTCTGCTTTAAAAAAAAAAGTTAAGGGCATCTTCTAGTTAATTCTGTCACTTAAGATATGCAAGACTATCATTATTTTGATGCTTTTTTATTCTTGGAATTATAGCGCGTGTGTGTGTGTGTGTGTGTGTTTGCATCAAAGGAACTCCTTGTATATCTCAAGAAAAAGAAACTACACTAAATAGCCCCATTTAAAAAAATATATTCATGAAACATCTCAGCATGAAGACACGATCAAGGTTATCAGTCAGGATCTGAGCTCTCAGGCGAAAGGAGATTGGGTGTTTTCATGACTTTTGGCAAATGGGTTCCTGCTGAAGCACATCTGTAGTCCTAGCCAAAGAGTGCAGGTGCAGGAGAGGTCAGTTTTCTACAAGAAACTCATTCAGACAGGATGTAAAATGTTGGAAGGTAGTAATGAAATGGAAACTTACATTTCCTGAGGTAGCATAAGATAAACTCCATTTGTGGTTTCTTTACAGTGTTTTATACTGCAGTGTAAGTAATTGTACATCTGCAAGTAGTGCATTTACCACCAAGAGTCGAATGGTGGCGAGCTGTCTATGCAGTAGGTTAGTTTGGGACATGTATGCACAAAGACTCCACCTTCAACAAATAGTGGACTGATGTGCCCCAAACTTGAAGTCTCGTTGTAATGTGTTCTGGGAGTTACATTTTTCTGACCACATTTGTTAAATTATTTGTTCATGTTCTTCATACTGGTATTTAATTTGAAGTTTTTAAAGGTAAAGAAATGGAATGATTCTTGGTGCTCAGTCTGCAATGATCTGTTTGGGGGCTTTTTTTTTTTTTTTTAATTTGAGGGCTTTTCATTTGAAATATGAAGCAAAACCTGGCTGTTTGCTACAGCCAGACACAAACTCTATGTATGTCCAGATACTGTATACTCACTTTGTGTGCATAGCACTTTATTAGACTCCTTGGGTTGAAAAATAAAATTGTTCTTTCCTTTTTGGAGCTATAGACCATAAAACCTTGAAACCCAGGCAGGACCTGTGTAAGGCAGACCACCTGTCAAGAAGGAAAATGCAAATATTTTCCTTGGAAAAGTGGGGATGCTGCACCCTGCCAGTGGTGGGAAATATGTGTGAGAGAGAAAGCAGGCTCGTCAAGCTCCAGTTCTCTTGGATTTCACTGTTGTGAAAGTGGTTAGAGACTTTGTTAGAGACGAGGAACCATCGGGCTGCTAATTTCACGGTAAACCATGTGAAACCACCAGCTGCTCCTCTGGAGAAAGCTGGGGCTTTTACTTCATGAAGAGTTACACTGTCAGAAACCCCCAGAGGCCAGTCCACCCTGTACTGTGAGGTCACTGTGAGTCAGCGGAGACGTGATGGCTGTGTGGGAGAGGACCCAGCAGGGTAACCATCCCCCACTGAGAAGGCAACCTGTGGGCCTGTTAGAGTGCATGACACTCACCTAGGAGCAAGAATTAAAAATAGAAACTTAATATGTAGAACAACTCAACTTCCTATGTATGTTACCGGAATATCTCACCTTATAATTGATCATACAAGTAATAGCCTATTGTTTTCAACTGCCCAATTTATAGCAGTACAATTTAGATGTTAGATCTCTTAAAGAATAGGACTTTTTAAAAAAATCATTGTATTGGGGGCTCATACAACTCATCAGAAACCATACATAAGTCCATTGTGTGTCAAGCACATTTGTACATCCATTGCCCTCATCATTGTCAAAACATTTGCTTTCTATTTCAGCCCTTGGCATTGGCTCCTCATTTTTCCCCTCCCTCCCTGCTACCCTTCCCTCATGAACCCTTGATAATTTATAAATTATTAGTACTTTGTCATGTCTTACACTGTCCTATGTCTCCCTTCACCCACTTCTGACTTTTTTTAATGGTGAACAACACAAGTTCAATGATCTGACTCAAATTTTAAAAAGTAATTAGAAATAAATCAAAACTTTAATCCAAATCATAGTTTGTGGTTTAAAAAAATTCTTCTATGTAAAAAATACAAGTTCAAAATTCAAAATCACATTAAAAGTTGAACCCTCTAAGTTGTGCTGTCTGCACCTATCATACATTACTCTAACTTTAATAGTTAATTTTTATTAGTTTCTCATTTATCTTTCCAGTGTTCTGGTGTAGTAGCAGCCAAAACTGAAAAATAAAATTTCATCTCAGGTTCTTTGGGTTATATGGCTTATATTGAGGATCTTAAAAGAGCCATTATTTCTTCCAAACCCCACTTAGTGATTGATAAAAGCATATTAATTGTAAAAATGCAAGGATAAAATCTGTTATTGGAATTGTGACCATATGTTTCAGTAAGAAAACTATTTCAATACAATTTTTATTACTAAAATAAGAACAGTCTTTATTTGAGCCATATTTTAACACTAATTATTTCTACTAGTCACTAAGCCTTGCTAAATTATCTTTTACCATTTAATTGATTTTTTTTAAGTTATTTTAGTTTTTTAATCTTGTTCTTTGTATCTCCTGTTTTGGGATAGCTTGGAATGTGATGAAGTTTAATATTTAATACCTTTGGGGGAACTTTTATACATCCGCATTGATAAAATGACAACCATACTTTCATGTTTTTTTACAAATGAAGAAATAAGTGAGTTCTTGTGCTTTGTATCGTGAACCTCCTCTGGAGATGATAAAGGGTTTGAATTCTGGTGAAAATATGGTGGCCAAATTGGTCCTCAGCCATGTCCACCTCCCGGTATGCACAGCTTTGTGGTCCCCTGCCGTCTCGTACCAGTGTGGGCCTTTGCAAAAATGGCAGAAGTAATGGCTTGCTTTTCTGAGAGTAAGTTGTAAAAGACGGGTTTCCATCTGTGGTGCGGTCTCTGTTGAATCACCTTTGCTGGGAAACGGCTTCACGGCATGAGCAGTCCTAGAGAATTCCGCTTGATGAGGAAGCGAAGCCTTCTGCCAACAGCCACGTAGTGATTCGATCCTTCACCCACGCTCAAGCCTCCAGATTTCAGCCCCAGCTCACAGCCGGACAGCAACCACATGCGAACAACTCAACTGAGCTCATCTCCGATGCTCGTCCCCCAGAAACCATGTGAAATAATAAAAGCTTGTTTTGTTAAACTACTAAGTAGTTTGTCATATACAGCATTTATGACTAGATAAATAACTTTGAGTAACCCTAAGGGACTATTGCCAAAATGATTGATTTTCATGACAAAATTAAAACATGTTTTATACCATTTTTTATTCCATGCCATACGCTTGTCAAGCACAGAGGAAACCAAGACCCAGGGTAGGATATGGCCGGATAGATGCAGCGCTGTGGTTGTGGGGAACACTGTGTCTGCTGAGTGCAAGAGGTGCTGACCCAGGCACGAGAGAAGCAGTGCTGCTGAGAAGACAAAAATCACCTTAAAAACCAAAGGTGTAACATTGTGAGGCAATAAGCAGGCTGAGCCCGGGTGGCGCAGTGGTGGTGTGCGGGACTGCGGCCCACAGGGCTGACGGCTCAAATCCAGCAGCAGCTCTCCAGGAGCAAGGCTGGACTTCCTACTCCCACCAGGCCAGTGATGGAAAGAGGGGGACAGTCTGCACTCCCAAAGCAGAGAAAGAATGTGAACTAGGACCCTGCATATACAGCCTTAGGGGGACAAAAGAATCAAAAGTTCAGGGTTCACACGGCAAATCTTTAAACCCCTCTCCTTCTAAGGTCTCTGCTTCAGGCCAAGAATAAACCAGGTTGGAATCCCAGTAATGAAGGAGGAGGCTAAACCCTTTACTTTCCATCGAGGAAGGGGAAGTTGGGAACCAGGGGCTATCAAGAGATTCCTAAGAGGAGCCGGAGAGGGGAAAGTGACCCTTGCACCTAATCTGACTCAGGATGCTGTGTAGGAAAGGACAGCATAGTTGTCAGTGGCTGGGTTTTCAGAATTAGATTGCCAAGCCTTCTTAATTTGAAGAAAAATCAAAACCAAACCCACCACCATCTAGTCAAAACTGACATCCTGATGCCCCTGTGGTTCCCCTGTCTGTCTATGGGTATACAGGCTTTCTTCCCACAAAGCTGCTGCTGGCTTCAATCACATAACCACTGCACCACCAGGGTTCCACCAGAAAATGTGGCCTGTGTGGGGAACAAATGAGCCTGTGACCTTGGCATCAGCACTGAAGAAAGGGCACACAAATCTCTTCACAACAGCACACTTGTGGGCCAGACATTGGAGACTGGTTAGGATTAGAATAGTAAAGGCTCTGAACACTAAAGACTAGTATAGAGTGTCTGCTTTTTAGGTTGACCCCTGGACCATGCATCTATATGGTAGACTAAAAATTAACATTGGAAACATCCCACAGAAAGTTGGCCAGAGTATGTGACCTAACAGGATGGGCTACCTGCCTAAACAAAACCTCAACATTGTCCTGAAAATTTAAACCTGACTCACAAGCCAAAATTATTCAACAGAGCCAGGAATATCTCAACGTTCCCAGAAAAAGACAAACTTGAGGATGCCAACATGGTGTCCGCGTCACTAGACAAAGACCTCGTCACAACCTATTTTCACAATGATCCAAAGAAGAAAGGCAAACTTTCTTGGATGGCAAGAAGTTCTACACACACACACACACACACACACACACAAGTGTACAGAGAACCAAGTGGAAATGTCAGAACTTAAAAACTCACTGAAAGAAGAAAACGGAGGAAACAGTACGTTAGGGTCCTGTTGGACAGTCGAGGGTTCAGGTTTTGTTCTATGTGTGTCTCAGAATGACGGGAGAAAGATTGTTGGAGGAACTCTGAAGAAATGAGTGACTCCAAGGTCAACAGCTGACTGATGGGATAGGCGGGCAGCACAACAGGAGAAAGCAAAGTGATGAGAGAACTCAGTCCCATTCAGGGGCTCTTTGATACAAGATGCTACACTCTCAGAGGTGTCATTGAACTGCCGCCGATGGATAGGTTGGGCTCCAACCCTTCCGGGTGGGTCTAGTTGTCATAAAAATCTAAGAATCACATTCCTCAAAAAGATAAACACAGAGCTACAATATGACATAGTGTTTCTACTCTCCTGTATACCCAAAGCAGAAGCCCTGGTGGTATAGTTGTTATACATTGGGCCGATAACCACAAGGTCAGCAGTTCAAACCACTCAGCAGGAGACAGATGAGGCTTTCCATTCCCACCTTGGAAGCTCGGGGACAATTCTGTCCCGTCTTATAGGGTCTCTATGGGTGAGTTTGGCTCTTTGATTTTGGTATGGATCCAAGAAAAGAAAACACATCCACACAAAAACTTGTCCATGTTTACAGCACCATTAATATCATAGCCAAAGCAATCCACATGCCTATCAGCTGGTGAATGGATACAACACAAGGTAGGTGCAGAAGCATGACCACAAACTCACAGAACCCAGTATTTTAGAATATATTAAAGCATAACGCTATTGTTTCATACAGAGCCTCCAGCTTCACATTTCTGAAGGCAATGTTTCCATTTCTCTAATCTTTCCTCAATAATTTTGCTCTTCTCAGTTTACACCACTTCAAAAGGGCGGTTTAGGCACTATCTCAAGGGATTCAAATCATGTCCCTTTTAAGTGTTCTTTGTGTATGGAGAACAAAAAGAAGTCCGATTGGGCCAAGATCAGGGCTGTAGGGGTGCATGAGGTAAAGCGTCCCAAATAAATTCTCCTAGGACAACCCTTCCAGATGTATTAGAGTACACCACTGGAGAAACTGCCTCTGGCACCCAGCCATGGAGAGACGTCTCCCTAAACCACGACCTGCCTGCGGCACTACTAGGCCTAGCGACCGCTGAGAATTAAAGCCTGCACTCAAGGACCCCATAACCCGCCAAGCCCAGGGTGACGATCAAGACTGCAAGTGCAACAGCCTTTATTCCAGGCAGCGAAGACCTTTTTAACCTTGTGCTGACACTTAGTTAACACAATTCTCACCTCCAGTGATTGCTGAAGTTTAGATGGAGACCGTTTCAGAAGGTCAGAGTAAGTTGCAAATAGAAAAACAAAAGGTGACTGTGGTCATTGTATGAAAAGGATTACAGTGTGAAAAAAACATGAAAAACATCAAACTGATCATTCCCCAGTAACACTCAATGTCCAGTCACAACTAGGCTATTACTTCACTCATCAAAATAAAAATAGCTTTTCTCTGCAGAGAACTTGCAAACATAGTATCACTGTTAATACTCAGGTTTTCTCCAACCCCAGACAATTCTTTTAATACGATGGAACTGCGTACATTTTGACACAACAGAACTTTAACTAAAGGTGTAATTTTTTCCACCGCAAGACTTCCTAATCCATTTGGGTCTCTTTAGCCTCCCTGCCGTGATAGCACAAGAGTGCTGTTATAAGGTTAATATCTCTACACCAAGCAGACAAACAGAGTTTGAATGGCTGTAAAATTTTTAAAAACTAGTTCTGTTTCCCTCAACCACAGGACTGGATTCTTACCTGTCCTGGTAAGTCTTAGTTTTGCCTCTCCCTTGGCAGCAATGAAGATTTCCAGCAAGGTGTTAGAGCACAACATGCTCCAAGCACAGAACTTTAACAAACAACCCCAGCCCGTCAGACTCCACCTTAGCGTCTCGCACAGCAACAGCTTACATCCCTAGCACCGGTAGCCCTTCAGAACCGTCGTGCATTGGATCTGTTAAGAGCTGACCAGGAAGGTACATGCATGTTTCTAAGAAAAAGAGAAGCTGCTATATTAAAGAGTCCAGAGTGGTTAAGCAAAATATAAAAGTATTAAAAACCATGGCTGAATAAAAAAAAAACAACTACTACTCATACCAACTAAACAGTTCATGTTCTAAACAAGTGTGACATAGCAGTAAGGGTAATTGTGTGTCACTAAGGAACAAAGGATTGAATATGTATTACCTCATGTACTGTCATAACAACGCTAGATGATTGCCAATACTGGAGGGACAGTGACGCAAAATGGCAGCCACTGCGGGCCTGAGAGTAAAAGTCCCTCACAATCTCCGACTGTTGGAAGAACTCCAAGAATGCCAGAAAGGAGATTGTCGGGTAAAGGCAGAACTTCTCCACAATTATTATGCTCCAAAGTTTAACTAGACTACTTACCAGCATTTGTTTTTGTTTTGTTTTTTGTTGGGCATCACTGCTCTACAGCAGTGGGAGTAGGAGGCCCAGCCCCCCTGCTGGAATTGAACCTCCACCCCAGTGGGCTGCAGTCCCTCGCACAACCACTACGCCACCGGGGCTCAGCCTGCCAGCATTTGTTATAGAAGTCCCAATTACTGAAGGCCTTTTGTGTTGCCTAACTAGAGCTGAACCCCCCTGCTGTTAGGATGATGGCCCTGGAAACCTGTGGGCAGGATTCAAGAGCCATTGTCAATAGTCCCTAGCCTGATAGAAATGTTTATCTACCCTCACAGGTTAAGGTCTGGCCTCTTCACATAGCCACTAGACATCCCTAAGACCACTCCCCTTATCTCCATTTAGCCCTTAAGACAGCCCTCTCCTGTGACATAGGTCCTTGCCTGTAATTAGGGGTCTGGCTTGGCTCCAGAGGGGATATAGTGAAGGGATATAGGATAGGGGAGAAGCCTGCCTCACAAAAGCCTGCCTCTCTCAAGCCTGCTTCCTACCAGCCTGCCTCTACCCAGGCTGCCACTCACCTGTCTCCCTCTCCACGTGGACCATCTAGCGGGGTGTAGGTGAGCATGTACCGTGAAAGGATATATATGTAACTTGTAATGCTCTTTTCCCTCTCATGATCTCTATATCGGTGTTATAATAAATAATAATTATCGCTACACAACTGCCTGTTGAACCCTTGCTGTGAGTGTATCAGAAGACTGGCCACCCCCTGATGGGAGATGGCACAGTTAGCTGGGGCCTGGAAGATGAGGAAGACATGACACGAGATGGACAGGGATGATACTTGGGCCTCCAAGAAGAATTTATGAAAACCGGATATACAGTCTTAAAATACTATGTGGACCTAAATACTCAGAAGCACCCCCCTTTGTAAGATTTGTAACAGAAATTCCTATGAGAGGCGTTAATAGTTCTAAAGGAGTGGTGGACCCCAGAGCCATATATATCAGTGCTAGCAAAATGGCAGAATTCCTACAACATCAAAGTTGTCCTGCAAGAACTCTGGCACCTAATCATGTCTAAAGAATATATGAAACTCCCTCAGCCGCTCCAAGGACAGTGTTACAGCAATTA
This sequence comes from Nesogale talazaci, assembly GCA_004026705.1. Classification (NCBI taxonomy): domain Eukaryota; kingdom Metazoa; phylum Chordata; class Mammalia; order Afrosoricida; family Tenrecidae; genus Nesogale; species Nesogale talazaci. The sequence continues at coordinate 50,277 of PVJH01015921.1, forward strand.
ATCACCTAGAAACACCACAGGCCTTCCCCTCCCCCATTTGATTTAAGTAGTCTTCATATTCCTTGGTAGCACATTTTTTAGGTAACTTCTCATAGACCTCAAAGTACTGGACAGGAAGCTCCCATGCGAGAGCAATTTATCTTAAGACACTACATGATACCACTGTTTTGTCTATTTGAAATACATAAGTTGTGCTTTAAAAAAAAAAAAAAAGATAGCCAATAGTGTAGAGTGATCAATGTATTGAGCACGCCCTGCTGTAGAGACCTGGGAAAATAATACAGAGGAATAAAATATCTGTCCCATGTAGGGCAAAAAAGATCAAAGGTCACCACTGAGATAATGAAGCAACCACCTCCTATTTCCAAAACCCCATTATGTCCTGGGTCATACCCCCAATAGGACCCCTGGTAATGCTGTGCTTGCTGTTACTTATAGGCCCGTCATAAGTTTCTTCAGAAAGTTTCTTCAGACACATCCAATCTGTCAATCAACTTGTTAGATCTTTACATCCCTATCTGCGGACGCTGGTCCAGACCACTCCAGCCCATAGCCCCCCCCTTAACCGTCACCTAGTATCAGCAAGAAGTAATCAGATCAGATCTCATGCCCCTTTTTATCACTAAAAGGCTGGAATGTATGGACCGAGCCGAGGCAGGTTTAGGGCGCCCCCTTAGTGCCCCCGCTTCCCGGTACATCCCCCAAAATCAACAGCTGCCCCCCTGAAATGAGGAGATGGGAAAACAATGCCTGGAATGCCTCACTCCCTGAGAACCAGTCGGCCTGCCTGCCAGGGCTGATAGACTACATCCTGGACATAAACCTTGCTGCTGCAGATAGCCCCGCCCCGGCCCGCTGTCCTTTAGAAACCCTGGACCCTGAACAAAGCTTCCAGTTTCCCTGGGCTACTTGCTAGACCAAGGGAACTGTAGGAGAAAGACGAGGCTTCTTGTGCTCGCTCTCTCTCGCGCTCCCTTTGCTACAATAAAGCTTGTCTCTGACTTCATCTACTTCATCTTGACTTTGTCCTCACCCTGTGCCTCAGTTTACCTCTCACTCATCCTCTGTCTCAATTCCTCTTTACATTAACAACCACAAAATCAAACTCACTGCCGTTGAGTTGATGTTGAGTCACCCCGATCCCCTAAGACAGCGATTCTTGACCGATGGGTGATGATGACCTGTTTTTGGGGGGGGGGGGGTGTCCAATGACCTTTTACAGGGGTGGCCTAAGACTATCGGAAAACACATATTTCATAGGGTCCTAGGAACCGAGACATTGTTCCTGTCTCCTGCTCCTCTTAGTTTCCGTTTTGATCGAAAGCCTCGTCGTTCTCCTACAGAGCTGACAGTGGTTTCGAACTGCTGACTTTAGGGTTAGCAGTCCAACATGTAACCACTCTGTCACGAGTAAATCATGGAGATGGTGTGCTACGTGAAGGAATCGGTTACAAAAGACCATATGGTATATCGCTCCATTTGGATGTAATATCCAGAAGAGAAAAGTCTGTCGAATGACAGCCTGGAAATGGCATGGCGCGCAGTTCTGCTCTGTGCTAACAGGACAAATGAGTCAAATTGACTCAATGACAGTTTTTTTTGGTTTGGTTTGGTTTGTTTGTTTCCCTCCCTCTCTCACGCCCCTTTTTGTAAAAAGCAGATTAGTGGTTACCTAGGGCCGAATGGGACGTGACAAGGGACTTGGGTTTCTTTATAGGGTGTTAATC
>PVJH01015922.1:0-51894 GCA_004026705.1 Nesogale talazaci
CAAAGCAAGGAGGGACCGCATGGTACTGAAGGCCAAGTTTGGGTATGACCCGCGATACAAGGGGGCTTCGGGATAGTATTGTTAAAAGAGAAAAGGTGTTTTCTGGTTTTGTTTTTAAGAAGGGGGAAAAACACTATTGGGTAATCTGATGCATTCATCTAAGATGTAAAAACTCAAGTGTTGGCTTTAAGACTGTTAATCAAAACCTTTCGCTAACACAAACAAAATCAGTCTGAACATTTTACCTGGCTGATTTTATCTTAATCTCCTATCACAAAATGTTAGGCATTTAAAAATTATGGCACTTAAAAAAATTATGATACTTAACAGCAATATCTATGTTGGAGCTTCTAGGAAGAAATGCATACATTTCAGCCAAAGCTAGTAATTTAATAAGTTGGGGAGGGTGCTGAGATTTTCAGACACCAAACATTTAAGTACAGGGTTATTCCTGAGGACAGACTGGTACAGTGTGATTTCACATGGCTCCACAGCTCCTTTGAACTGAGCCCTCGAGTGCTCTAAAATCCTCCTGAGAGTCACACTTGGACATGACCCTCAAAGAGTGAGACTGGTGAGAATTCTTTTCAAAAGAGTAGTAACGGGAGACCATTTAAAGTCTCTGGAAATGGTCCTAAAAGCTATAGCAAAAGGAAAAGTATTTATTCAAGATGATCTATGTCTCGGTAGGAACTGCAAGAGTCTGTGAAATTTGAACCAGGAAACATCTTTTGCCTGCTTTCAACTGAGGGAGGCGCTCTCGTTTCATTCCTCACTCTGAGGGATGGCTTCCCAACAGGAAAGGGCATCACTGTTCTTCATCCTGCCTCCCAAGCCCTATTGAAAAGGCTCAATTCTGGGTTTAAAAAAAAAAAGAGGAGACTCCCTTATTCCATGTGTCCCTTCTTAAGAGAGGGAGGGTTGTGTCCCTTCTTAAGAGAGGGAGGGTCTATTGTGGGTATCCTCGGCATAATACTGGAGGTCCAATGACCCATGTTGGTTGAGAAGGGATTCAGTCCACGGAGTGGACTTAGCTTCAATGTGTGCGTCAATTGTATCCATCCGAGCAATGTCTCCACGATATTTCCAAGGGAAAGAAGCAGTGTCCTCCAAATCCTTTCCTAAAGGAACTACATTCATTAAGAACAGAAGGTAAGTTCAAACTTAAGAGAACTACCAAGTATCTATCAAAAACCATGGAGTCATCATGAAAGGATGAGATTGCTAGATTCACTGGAGGTGCATTTTAGCTAACTGTAAGCTCCCTTGTTTGCTGGATGGGAATGGGTGTCCTCTGGTAACCTTGAAGACACACATGCCTATGGATCTAGCCCTCTCTTATCACGGCACACACCCTACAGAAATAGAAAGCCCATGGGATATATGTGCAGAAATGTGCATGCTCACAATAATGTCAAGAAAGCCATGACTCAGATGAGCATCAACAGTACGAAAACACACGATGTGGATTCGGAAGGAAAATGAAAATTTAGAAACATCAGTCCTCTGAAAAGTTTAACTTCTTTGAAAAGAAGAGGACCCCTTGGCATGTTGTCAGGTAGGCTTTCGTCAGCGGTTCACACCCACCCACCACCCAACAGACAGAAGACTGTCTGTTCCTGTAAGCATTTACAACCTCGCGGCCCAGACACAGTGTTGTTCCGAGGTGGACTCAATGGCCATGCATTTGGAGTTTAGACAGAAAGAACTTAGCATGTTCTTAGACTTCTATCACTGTGATGAGACAGACATGCCCAGTCTGGCCTATGGCTCTGAGGAGGAGGGTCGCCTGGAAAAGAGCCACTCCATAGGTGTGAACAAAGGTAGTCAACATGAGTCAAGCCATTTCGTTGGACCCAACATCGATATAAGGGGTCCTCAGGCAACCAGCATAGATGAGATGAACAGAAACACTGTATTTCACTGGACCAGCAGATCCAGCGGATGCAGCTGAGAGTGAATGGTTTAGTTTTGCTGGTTTTGTTACAGGTCAGTAACAGACCAACATAGTCATTACCATGCAGTTATTGTTTTACCCTCTTTGTCCACACCAACACCCCTACTTTAACAAGCACATCTCCCCAAGTAGGCTATGTCCTGATGGGACATGATTGGGCACCAGGTTCTAAATTTTACTGAGAAAAAGAATAATTCTGGATATAGGATCTTTGGAGGGAAGCCATGACCTGAACGTGAATGAGATTAAAAAAAATAGCTACCTCAACCCCATGCGGGTAGGGGTATTTAGGGTTCCCACAAGGGATTCCAGGAGTTGATTCAGTCCTAGAATGTTCTGTTTCCAACAGGTAGATGCAAGGTGTATTAGTCCAAGTAGACTAGAGAAACATTCATAAACATGAATATGTATATAAGAAAGAGTTTTATAGAAAAGGCAATTGTATATTAAGAAAGTATTTCAACCCAGTCCAGTTCCACAAGTCTGATATTACCCCATATGTCTGATACCAGTCTATAAAGTCTTCCGATTCAGAAACACATGCAATGATGCCAAATGCAAGATGAACACAAGCCAGATGGGTAGAATACCTTTGGATTCAGCAGCGTTGTAAACATGTCAGTGCTGGCATGGGTCTCCAAGGGGCTCCTCCAGTTTCTAAGGTCTGGTTGCATCCATGTGGCTTATCCAGCTCAGGGCACTAGAGTAGCTTCGTGTGCCTTCTCCTCAGGGATGTCTCCCAGAAAGTAAACCTTGTCAGTAGAGAGTCTCCAGGGAGCGAACCGAGAGAGATAGTGTCTCTGCCTCCAAGAAGGAAGTACCAGATTTCCCAGAATTCTGAGGAGAAGGCCATGCCCGCACAGAGGTCTCATTAACTATCTCCAGATGGACAGACTAGACTCCACGCCTACACTCTTAATCCTCAAATTGACACCAGATTAGGTGACTGTCACACAAGGGGTTCTGGGAAATCTAGTTTGCAATATTTTGTCAGGAAGGGGCATACAGGGAGTGTTTTAGGAAAGTGCTCATCCCCTGTTTCCACAGGAAAACAGCAGGACTCAGTCTCCAGGAAAGAGCTGAAACCTTTTGTTAAGAGACAAGATTTTGTCTTCTGCATTCTTTCTGTCAGAACTCTCCACCACTTAGTCACATAAGGGGACTACTTTTACTTCAGTATCTGGTCAAGCAGCCACCATGTGTGCTCCCTTGCCATGTCTCAATATTTCAGCAAAATTTGAAAGACTTGTATGTGGTAAAGGTGAAACATCTGTGCCATCTCCTTGACAGCTCTTCCACAGGGTGAATGCTTCCTGGAAACCAACTCAGGCAAAGGTTTTCAGCTAAAGCTTCCTGCAGAAATGTTGGCTGTGTAACTCAGGAAATTCCAAGGGGTGGGGACTGGGGGGATTCATGACTGTGCTGGAGTCGCTTTGATTAATAAATGTGATTGTGCATGTTATTTAAGGCACTCAGAAAACCCCGTTCCTTTTTGTGGAAATCAGCACAGTGTTAAAATACATAGCTGATTCGTTATTACGGGTTGAACTGTGCACACACACACACACACACACACACCCAAATGTTGTGCAGAAGCCCTAACCCTCCCTGTAAACATTTCTCTGAGAATGAATACGGGGGTTTCGTTCATTATGTGAATGGGTAGGGTGAATCCTAAACCTCAACCTGTGTGAAGGATACCTTAGGCTGAGCGAGGGGAGGGAGAGGCGGCAGGGCACCTTAGAGCTGATAGTGAGGAGACCTATACAACTCTTTGTAGAGCAGCTTAACTGTGGCGGTGTAACTATGTGAATATTTTATCAAGAACATACTGGGGAAAGAGAAAGAAAGAAAAGAAAGAAGAGGAAGGGGAGGAGGGAAGAGAAAGAAAGGAAGGAAGGAAGGAAGGAAGAAAAAAGAAAGAGGAAGGAGGAACGGAGGGAAGAAAGTAGGGAGGGAAGGGGGAAGAGATGAAGGAGCAAAGGGAGAAGGAAAGGAAGGAAGATAGATAGAGAGATAGATAGAAAGAAACCAAACCTGACCTAGCGTCACCATGGGTGAAGGATGAAGACATTTTTCTTGGGGGGCAATGAGTTCATGTTAATGGTGAGGGATAACATTCATGGCTGTGCAACATGCAGAGTCTAATTGGGGACACTACATTATGCCCCTAGAAGTTGTTGAACTGTTGAATGTTTTATTGTACATATTTTTTGCCAAAATTGAAAGAAAAAAACCTCCATGAATAAACATGAGTGCAGGGGGAAAGAAAATATTCTAAAATTGATTGTGGTAGAGATTGTACAACCCTTCTTGATAGGGTTGAACTATTGAATTGTATGATACGTGGATGAAGTGCCAATAAAATTAGTTAATAAGAAAAAGGCAGAGCAGACATCAACATGCATGGAGGAGGTGCCCCAAGACAAGGGAGGCATCTGCCTCCAGAGACAGCAAAGGCACCACGGAAATGCAGTCTCCACGAGAGACAATGCAAACATCTTAGCCCAGGATTTGGACTTTGAGTCCCTGAAGATTTCTTGTCAATTTAAAATAAATGTCTGCTGTTTAAATGTCACACATTTCTAGTATTTTTGTTACCATAGCACTAGCGAACTAAGACCTCAACATGAAAAGAGAGCAAAACACCTTCCTAAAGTGTAGACAGAATAGGCTGAATCAAACATTTTCTTTCAATTTGAGAGTTAAAGTTATGAAAGAATATTGATTAACAGAGAACTCACTAACTATCATCAAGGAGAGAAATGCAGTAAGGACTCAATGCGATAGAGTTCACTATTCATTAAAGATTAGTCTAATAAACATGGAGACAATAGTATTTTCAAAAAAATAGTGGTTTCACTGGTCTCCTTGGTGATGCAGCACTAGGTGAGATGTGTGTGGAAACTAGAATGGACATGAGACAAGTTCAAGAGAAAGTTCCAGTTCATGCCAAAAAGCCATTGTCAACTCCATCACTTCAGTATTTGATGAAAGCTTACAAAGCATTAGAGAAGGGCTTATCTTCAAGAAGATTACATCCAATCACATCTACAATGTGGCCACTAAGCAAGCAGCCAGAAGACAATGTAGAAAACTGAACTTCTAATCAGTGCAAAGTCTTAGGAAGGAAAGATTGCTGGACAGTTCATTTCATTCACCTGAAAGAGGATAAGCCGCTCACTTTCTTCACTTAAAAGCTAGAGTCACTGTTACTGTGTGTGTGTGTGACTATACAGATAAAATGTAAGCAAAATGTCATGCATTCATGTACGATTCATTGAATAAAGATTAAACTTTTAAAATTCCTTACATCTGCCTGATGTCAAAGAAATCCTCTCTTAGGCTAAGGTATGCAAACATTAACTTGAGTGTGCCAGCAGATTGAGTTCAATTTAAAGTCTACTTTTCTTATGAGATTTAAAAAAACACAGGCAGCATTTTCAAATATGGTGTCAACATTACAAGACCAACGAACATCCTGAAGGATCCGTCAAGGATCCTCCCTAACGCTCCCTAATTTACTACTGTATCATCTATAGTGTATTTTAATGTGTCTGTGGACATGCATGCCTGTAGGCAGATTTGAATAACGTTGCGCTCACAGCCTCATAAGGTAATTTCTAGTCTGTATTTCTTCAAATATATCTGAGTGCCTGGGTAAGGAAGGCTGGTGTAAACAGAGAATGGTCCCTGGTCCACTTGGCCAAATAAGTCAACTGCCTTTACTATGGAGGACTATGACAAACTCAGTTTGTTCCTGAAATGGTTTATACTGAGAGCAACTGCCATAGGGCTCTCTGAAAAGCAAGTACTTGAATTAAGGTGTGGTCGTTAGATGCTTTTCTGTCAGCTAGACACTCCCCGCTAGGGGTGGAGTCAGACCTGTCAATCATGTCACAGCCTGATGGTGCTTCCTTGGGGGTGTGGCCTTCTCATAAGGAGTATCCTAGGCACTTCCTTCCTGCTCAGCACTCTGCCTTTCTGCCTGGTAGGACTCTGGGTCACTGAGCCTGAGAGCTGCATGAACTCAACCATGTTGTCACCGACCTTGGATCCACAACGCTCTGCACACCTTGGGCTGTGATCTTCCTGCATTTGGCATCATTGCATGTGGCTGCGTGAGTCAGAAGAGGGACTTGTGGGCTTGAGTTGGACTGGGTTGGGATGCCTTCTTGATATATAATTATTTCTTGTTTTAAAGCTTTTTCTTACATACATATGAATGTCACTAGATTTGTTTCTCTAGTCAACTTGGCCTAATACACAGAGTTTTTAGCATTTCCCACATTTATGGGATTTCATATTTTGATCAGTAAGAGGAAGCTACAAGGCCATTGCATAAATTGTGAGTGAGGGCTTAGAAACACCATGATTTTTAAAAGAGAGGTGGGGAAAGGTAGAAATGGGTGTATTAGTAAATGTGGTGAAAAAGGCTGAAAGCTGTGACAGGTAGGCTTGTTATGCCAACATGGCCAATGAAGATAGGTAGGTTTGCTGTGCCAACCTGGCCAATGAACACATGTGAGATTAATTGAAGGGTGGAGCTATAAATGGCTCCCTGAGTCATGCATTTCACTCTCTTGCATCTTCGGACCAATGTGCAGCCGACTGCCCTACTTGTTCTGTGCCTCGATTTGCAAGCTACAGTACCTGTGGGACACCTAATTTGTGGACTGTGTCACTGTAAATTGAGGTTCCTTCAAGTTCTGCTTCGCCACGCTACTGGAATATACATCTCTTGACCTGGCGTCTGTTGACCCTGTCATCTAGCTGACTGTTGGGAGTTGCCTTACTATTTGCTGACTGTGGCCGGAAAGTCTGAATTCCTCTACAGCAGACTACCAGGCAGCCCTCAACACTTGAAGAACTGCCAGTGTATTAGCTGTCTCATGGAAGTGAGTTACACCGAGCCATTCCTTCTGCTTTATAGATTGTTTATTTCTTATGTTAGATCTATCTATCTATAAACTTATTAGTGTCCTGGTTTTGTTTCGCTAGAGAACCCGGTCTGACACAGTGCCCCACTATTAAAAGATAAAGGGCTTAGGGTCTTAAAGGCTTGAAGTTAAATAAGCAGCCATCTTGCAGGAAAGGAACAAAGTCCACACGGAGGAAGCACACCAACCTGTGTAATCAGGAGTCATCGAAAGCTCAAAACAAACAATTGTCTCAATGTGAAGGAGAGGGGTCAGAGTGGAGACCTCGAGCCCATCTATAGACAAGTGGACATCCCTCACAGAAGGGTCGCATGGAAGGGATGATTCAGCCAGCGTGCAGCATAGCACCGATGAAACACACAACATTCCTCTGGTTCTTTAATGCTTTCTCTCCACCATCATGACCCCAGTTCGTTTGTTTTTTCAAGACCCCTATTTTAATTTATCAATCCTGCTAGACTGGAATGTGTACATATGTGCAGATAAAAGCTTCCAACACACAGAAGCCAGGACAGATGAAACCCTAAGAAACAGTAATAGGAAGATCGATAATATGAGTAGGGGGGAAGGGGGAGAAAAGGGGACCCAATAGCAAAGATGGATGTATTACTCACCCACGCACCCCCCCCCCAGGGGGACAAATAACAGAAATGTGGGTGAAATGATATAGAGAACAGTGTAAAATATGAAATATATACATGTATATGTATATTTATAAAGGGTTTGTGAAGGGAACTGTGGGAGAGGAAAGGAAAAAATAATAAGGGCTCAAGTAGAAAGACAATGTTTTGAAAATGATGGCAATAAATGGACACATTTGCTTGATACAATTGATTTGTAGATTGTTATATCTATTATAATATTGGTAAGAGCCCCCAATAAAATGATTTATTAAAATAAAAATAACAAATAGACTTTATGCTGTGCAAATCATTAGAGAAGCTGGATTATATGAAGAAGGCTGCAACATGAAGATTGGAGGAAGGCTTCTCACAACTTGTTATGTGCACATGGAACAGCCTTGCTTGCTGAAAGTGAGGAAGACTTTGAAGCACTTGATGAAAATCAAGGATTGAAGTCTTCAGTATGGATTGCAATTCAATGTAGGGAAAACCCCAAGTCCTTACTAAACCAACAGAAAGCATTATGATAAATAGAGAAAAGACTGAAGTTGTCAGAGATTTCATCTTGATTAGAGCCACAGTAGATACTCATAGAAGCAGCAGTCAAGAAATCAAAAGATAGTTTGCATTGGATAAACCTCGTGCATAAGACTATTTTTAAATGGGATGCCTCATGAAACCATGACACTATACCTACAAATCCAGGGATCAAATCCCACGAGGTATTTGCTTGTACATAAGAAACCTCAGCAGGCACTTTGTTCTCTTTCCAGCTTTGTTTTGGTCATTATTTGTTGCAAATATCTCTTTCACATATTTGCCAATGTGAATTTTTACAGGTGTACAATGCATTAACAGCAATTAATTAGCTGTGTTACACTGACCTTGATCATTGGGACTTTTCAAATACCATAAAAGGAAATTCCATAAATAATAACCACCTCTTGCTCCCTCCTGTCCATCCCCTGAAGCCACAAATGCTGATCTCTACACATTTATTTCTACTTTTTATATTTATGAGTTCATACTATATATGCACATCCTTCTGTAATTGACTTATTTCACTCAGCATAATGCTTTCAAGTTCCTGTTGAAAACATCAAGATCCAAATGAAATTCATCAAGATTTCATTTTTCCTATTGGCTGAGTAGTATTCCATTGTATGTAGGTACCATATTTTTTTATCCATTCGTTGATGAGCATTTGGGTTATTTCTACCTCTTGACTATTGTGAATTATTCTGTAATGAACATTGGTGAACTCATATCTGCGCTTAAGGTTCTTGAGTATATTCCTAGAAATAGGAGGTGGGTCATATGGTGGTTCTATATCTACTTTTTTTTGAGAACCACCACTCTACTGTCCCCAAGAGCTGTCTCATTTTGTGTTTCCATCAGGGCTGGATATGGGCTCCGATTTCCCCGCCTCCTCACCCACACTGTTATTTCCTTCTCTTTTTGAATGTTGCCTCTTGTGTTGCTCTGAGATGCTGTTGAGATGGTTCAGACTCACAGTAACCCTGCCTACAACTGAACAGAACACTGCCTGGCCCTGCACCATCCTCATGAATGGTACCAGATGGAGCTCACTGTCGTAGTAGTCATGGTGTCAATCATCTTGTGGAGATTTTTCCTCTTCGAGGCTGACCTTCTACTTTATCAAGCATGATGCCCTTGTCCCGGGACTGCTGAAGTACAAAAAAAACAAACCCACTGTCTCCTGAAGTTGTTCTTGTACAGTGTCAAGAAAACAGTTCCAACTCAGTGACCTTATGTACAATGAAATGAAATGCTGCCCTGTCCTGGGCCATCTTCACAATTGTTCTTACATTTGAGTCTATTGTTGCAGCTACTGTGTAAATTCATCTTGTTAAAGGTCTTCCACTTTTTCGCTGCCCCTCTACCAAAGATAGACTTGCCCAAAGTACCAAAGATGAAGTCTCCCCAACCTGGCTTTTAAGGAGCATTCTGGCCATTCTTCTTCCAAAACAGATTTGTTGGTTCTTTTGTTAGACCACATTATTTGCAATATTCCTTACCAATACTATAACTCAAATGCACGAATTCTCCTGTGGTCTTCCTTACTCAATGTTCAATAACACCCTTGCTTTTCAACACTGTACACAATTTCAGTCCCTTCTCCGTTTACCATGTTACTTACCTATTGGTCCAGTTGTGAAGGGTTAGGTCTTCTCTACATTGTGTTATAATCCATACTAAAGACTGCACTCCTCATCTTCATCAGCAAGTGTTTCAAGTTCTCACTTTCAACCAGAAAAGGTTGTGTCTTCTGCATACTTCAGATTGTTAATGAGCCTTCCTCCAATCCTGATGCCATACTCTTCTTCACATAATCTAGCTTCTCTGAGCATTTGTTCAGCATACAGATTGAGCAAGAAAGGTGAAGATACAATCCTGAGGAATACCTTTCTTAATTTTGACCCATGTGTTTTTCCTTTGTTCTGTTCATACAACTGCCTCTTGATCCAGGTACACATTCTGCATGAGCACAACTGAGCATTATAGATGTCCCATTCTTATCGAGGTTGTCTTTAGTTTGTTATGGGCCACATAGCTGTCTCCTGATAGCATATCCAATATGTATGTGATGTGAAGTCTCATCATTTTCACTCTTAAAGAGCTTTTCAGTTGTGCTTCTTACAGATTCACTCCATTGTTGGCTGCCCCATGGTATATTCAATATTCTCTGCTGACATTATAATTCAAAAGTATCCATTCTTCTTCAGTCTTCAAAATTCATTGTTCAGCTTTTGCATGCTTGTGAGGCAATAGGAAATGCCATGGCTGCGGTTAATCACACCTTCATTTTCAAAGTGATAGTTTTGCTTTTAAACACTGTAAATATGTCTTTTGCAGCAGATTTTCCCCAATTCATCATTTTATTTCTTGACTGTTGTTTCCATGAGCATTGATTGTGGATTCAAGTAAATAACAACCTTGACAACTTCAATCTTTTCTTCATTTATCATAATTTTGCTTTATTGGTTCAATCATGAGGGATGTTGTTTAGTGTTGAGCATAATTGATACTGAAGGCTGTAGTCTTTGTTTTGCTCATTGTTGTTTTTTTATTTTTATAAAAGTTTTGACACGTAATTCACATATCACATAATTCAGTGGTTAAATAGATTAAAAAGACTTTGGCAACTGGATTAATGGTTTCTTGGGGTCATGGCAAGGGATGTTGAGAGACAGGGAAGTTAATTACAATGTGCACAAGAATGATGAAAATGATCTGAAATTGATTGTGATGATTGTGAACTCTCATTTCTATGATTGAACTAATGAATTGTATATGAGTTATATGTCACTAGAACTGTTAAAAATGACTTGTGCAATGAGACTGCTGTCTTTGATCCCCATCGGTAAACACTTCAAGTGCTCTTCCTTCTCAGTAAGTGTGTTAGTCCGGGTAGACTAGAGGAACAAATTTCACAGTCATGCATATGGATATATGCCCGAAATCAGTCTATAAAGTCTCCTTCCAACTCATGAAGTCACAGGTCAGTGGGTACAGAATCCTGGCACTGGCAGGGGTCCCCACATGACTCTTTGCTTCCAGGGCTCAGGGTCCATCAACAGCAAAAGCAACTTATCATTGGCAGAAGTCTCTATGTGGCTGCCCCAGCTTCAGAGGTCTGGCTCCATCAGGGCAAAGCTGTGTAGTGTCTCTACCGGCTCCTCCAGCTTCTTGGATGCTGCCATCTTGTCTTGTCCATGATTCATCGTCTCTGAGACTAACTCCCAACAACTGGAGAAGAGAGCTTCTCATCTTCACGAGTGAAATATTGCGAGGTTTACCAGAAGTCTCAGGAGAAAGCCATGGCCACATAGAGATCTCATTGGCTACTCAATGGCTATCTCCAGATTAACAGGCTAGACTCCACCTCTACATTTCAATCATAAAATTAACAAAAGCACATGACTGCCACAGTAAGCAATGTCATGGCATCTCTCTATTGAAGGTCATTAATGAGTCTTCCTCCAATTCGGCTGCCATTAGTCCATCTTCTCAGATTAACATACTTGGATTGGCAGCTAACACCATTGAACATCTCATGTATTTGGTGACCATTTTAATATACCTTAGGCAAAAGTGTATTTAATCTCTTATAGAAAAATATTGGCATCAATCTTTATGGTTTGATAATTGCCATGTAAAATGTTAAACTGTGGACTACAAAAGTTTCTAAAATTCTTTGCCAGGATTTCAGATTTATTATGTCTGCTGATGCTCTCCCTTCAGCCAAAAGATTACTAACTTAATCAATGGTTCTTATAATTAAGCATTAGGAAGATTGTTTCTACAATTTAATAGAATGCAAACTGGATACCACAGTCAATGTCAACATTTCTACAACATTTGATAATGATGTTGACTCCCTTTTGACTTCTTCAACTCTACTTTTAACACCACCTTATTCTTTTGTCTTGGATCTGCTTACTATTCTGAGACCAAACACTTAATATTTCTTACTCCTTTGGGGGGGATCAAGCTCCCCAAAACCGAATGGGTCTACGGGGCTGGTGTTGTATAATTGAGTAAATTAAAGTGGTCAGACAAGATAAAGCATGCAAGGGCTCACCTGCGCGGTTGCTTCAGGAACCAGGTTTGAGTAGAGAGAGTGAGCTTACTGTATTCTCACAAACATATCACCTCCAGCACGCAGGCCATCATAAGCACATGCATTACAGAAAGGGGCATATATGAGACAGGAAGGCACAAGGTGGGCAGACTCTACAGTCTAGAGTCAAGATGGCAGTCTAACTGAGCTGGCTGTCTTTGAACTCTTCTCCAGGAGAACAATCTATGATCCTTATCAGAAGGGAGTAAGCCCTACTTAGAGTCTGATTGCTTTTGATGGAAGACAACTTTCAGGCAGAGAGCCTTCCTGTAGCTGACCTTCAAGTGAATGAAGATATTCGCAGTCCTGTGCCTGCTTACAAGTAGCACCTTAAAATTGGCATTATTATGGGGGACTTTGTATGGGATACTTTTACGTAGGAGAATGTGAGTGGGAAGCAAACCGCAAATAGGATGGTTCTTTCTATGGGAGCACTGGCTTCCCAGACTCCTTAATGTATGAATGTTGAGAGAGTTTGATCGTCCCATTCATACACCTATTTGTTTTCATCACCTAAATGATCCCCATCACAGTACCTACTTCCTTCCTGAAGCAGAAAAACCACATTTCTGCCCATGTATCTGCTAGACTCACTACCCATCTGCCAATGTGTCATACAGTGGAGGTTTACATGCTATGACGCTGCGAACCATGCCACTCAATTCTAAACATCAGCAGGGTCACCAACGGGAGATTTTAGGAGCACTCCCAAACTAGGAAAAGTTAAGAAGACATGATCTGCTTCTGAGTGTTAGCTCATGAGAATTCTATGGATCTAAGTAACCCCTCGAGTTGTACTTTTTCTCCTTTGGCTCTTAAAACTGTTATAAAAGGTGGCCAAACTGAGTAATACTCACCACTGTAAGATGACTGCTGAAGACCAACTGGGTGCATAAACAAATGTGGCCAAGAAAGCAGGTGGTGCCTGGCTATTAGAAGATACAGTGTCTAGGGTCTTAAAAACTTGAAGCCAAACAAGCGACCATCTAGCAGTGAAGTAACAAAGTCTACATGAAAGCACGCCAGCCTGTGCAATGATTAAAAATTCAAAAATAAACAACCTTTATCAAGGTGATGGAGAGTGGTGGAAACCCAGAAGCCCATCCATGGAAAATTGGAATGTTTCCTTGAAGAGGGGCTGTATGGAGAAAATGCATCCAGGGTCCAGTTTAGCACTACGAAACACACAGCACTCCTCTCCATCTTTAATCCTCCCTCTCCACACTATTATGATTTCATTCCTTCCTCACAAATCCCGCTATACAGGTGTACATACTGTGGCACAGACAAGAGCTTTTCATATATGAAATTTAGGAAAGACAACCCCCCTCAGAATCAGTAATGGGAGTAATTATTCCAGGATGATAGGGGAAGATAAAAGGGAGGAAAGGGGGGGGGGAGGAGGGAAAACAAAAAGCAAAAACAGAATAACCCTTCTCGAGGGGGATGCATACTAATAGTTGGTGAAGGGACAGAACGGGCAGTTTAAGATATGTACAAATAATAACAATACATACTATATTAAGGGTTCACAGGAGTGCCAGGGGAGGGAAGGGGGGAAAAGGAGCTGATGTCAAAGGGTTCAAGAAGACAATGTTTAGAAATTGTTGACGCCAACAATTGCATATGCACACTTGATATAATGGTTATATGTAAAAAAAAAACCCAATAAAATAATTAAAACAAGCTGCTGAAAATAAAGTTGATTATATGACATGTAGAAGGGAAAAAAGTGGCTAAAAAGGAGCCAAGAGGCACATCTATTTTCTGAGGAAGATTGATATGATATGAAAGCACCAGTTATGTTCAATCGAAGAAATACTGGGGAAATACTAGTCTTCAGGATTCAAGGAATCAAAATTGCATCTGACAGCCCGGAGGATGACTTATGAAGTGAGCCAGACTGATTTGCAGAACAGCAGTGTGATATTTAATAAACTCAAGCTATTTCCTGAGCATGTTCAAGGCAAAAACTGCCTGCCCCAACTTCCATGTCATCGTGGATCTTGCTACTGACAGGTGCTCCATGGTCAAAATATGGGAGACCATGACTGAAGTTCACGTTGATGTGAAGACTGCAGAGGATGGCTACCTGCTTCGACTTCTTTCTGTTGTTCTTACTAAAATGCACCACTCAAGTTTGGTAGACCGCTTATGTTCAGTACCAACAGACCTGCCAAATCTGGAAAATATGATAGAAATCATGACCCAGAAGATGCAAATGACTTGCAAGTAGTCAAATTGATTCCAGACAGAATGAAGGAAGCCATAGAAAAGACTTGCTTATCTACTTATTCTCTCCACGATGTTTTTGTCAGTAAGGTAAAAATGTTGAAGCCCACGTTTGAGTTGGGAAAACTCATGGAGCTTCCTGATGACAATTCTGGAAAAATTCCTGGAGGCAAAACAGGTGCTGAAGTTAAACGAGTTGGCTATTGCCAAACCAAAATGAGTTACAAAGCAGTGAGTGCAGTGAGATGAAAGCAGAAACTAATCCTTGTTCCAGTTACAAAGCAAGGCTCCACTAATCTCCCTACAAGCCAGAGGGAAGTGCTCCTATTTTTACAAAGGAGAAAACTGATGTTCCAAGGATGTTTACTTGCTCAGAATTACAGAGCTACCAAGTGTCCGCCCATCAAAAAGATCCTGCTCTTTATCAACATAACCCATCAGTGCTGCTATGCATTTCCAAATACATACCAGCATATCATGGGTTTTCACAACGCAGTCAACTTAAAAAGGTCTCCACAGTTAATTTCCTCTTTCCGTAGATAGTTGAGCAAATGGAGAGGAGAAAAGTTCTAACACTTTTGAGTCACCTAAAATCTAAACTTTGATCCTAGTGCTATCAGTACAATGTTAGTGACGCGTCCAAATTCCCAAGCTATCTGAGGGGCATAGTTACGTATTATCAAGTTATTAACTCTACCTGGTCATATTCTGCCCACTCATTCCTACATTCCTGAGCACACAAAAAACTTACAGATCCACAATAAAATAATTTGAACTAAGAACATGCTTAAAATGACTTCTTAAAAATTACTATCCAAAGGTTGGGCCTCCTACTCCCATCACCCGGGCAGTGATGCCTTAAAAAAAAAAAAATTACTATCATGAAACTATAAGCACATTTAATTGGAGAAAAAAATGTTCAACATCTTAAAATTCATTTACCTCACAAAAAATGCTACATTATGAACCAACACATAGGCTTGAAAGGCTATCATGCACACTGACACCACTGTTTTAATTTTAAATGAACACAGTATTTCTTTTATGTATTTCATTAGCAGTTCAATGGATGTATTTGCAAGTGATTTGTTTTGGTTACAAGTTGGGCTGAAGTCCACATGGTCGGCAGTTTGAACACACTGGCAGGTCCGAGGGAGAAAAACTGGACTTTCTACTCCCATAAAGATAAATCTTAGAGGGCTGAGCCCCAGTGGCGTAGTGATTGTGCACGGGCCTGCGACCCACTGGGTTGGAGGTTCAAATCCAGCAGCAAGGTTGGGCCCCCTACTCCCACCACCAGAGGGCAGTGCTGCCTCAAAAAACAAAACAAAACAAACCCCTCCCACCCCCCAAAAAAGAGAAGTCTCAGAAACCCATAGCGGGTCGTTAAGAGTCAACATTGGCTCATGTGTTTGGGGGGTATTTTAAAAAAAGAAAAACCATGACATAAGAAATCACTAACCTTAGAAGGTATCTACAAAACAAAAACCTCACCCAATTGTGTTATCAATACAAGCAAAACATCCATTTCTGTAAAGCTTATTAAAGTAGTAAATAACACAGAAGTGGTTTAATAAGAACTCCACCCCATCACTGAAAAACTCCTTACCATACAGAGAGTGGAACTGCCCGGGGGGTTCCAAGGCTGTAACTCTACAGGAGCAGAAGGCATCATCGTTCTCCCAAGGAGCAGCTGGAGGGTTTAAACTGCTGGCCTTGCAGTGAGCAGGCCAAATCGTGAAACAGGAACTCACTGCCATCAAGGGAGGCCGACGTAGTGTCATGATGAAATTACTGTACATGCACAGCACACAGGAAAGTACTGGAAACATGCACTCAAACCTGCAGGCACGCAAGGCAGGTTGCTTTAGATGCACATCAGGTTTGGAGTCTGCCTCCCGCATTGCTGAGATCGGAAGCAATTTGTAGCTAGATGGCAAAGAGAACCAAAGGAGATTTGTAAATGTACACCAATAAAATGCCCAGCTTTGGGGTTTCTAAAAAAGAGCGCTGGCAGCATAGCGGTTACTCACTGGGCTGCTAACCGAAAGGCCAGCATTTTGAAACCACCAACTAAGCCCGTGGGAGATCGTCTTCCGCCTCCTGTAAAATAAGTTTCAGAAACTCACAGGGGCAGATTCACCGCACAGGTCCCTAAGTCGGCATAGAGGAGATGGTAGTGTTTTTTTGTTGGCTTTTTGGTTATGGGCACAAACTTGGTAAACTGTGGTGTCTGGCCTTATGCTGACAGTACACTATGAAATACTTCCCACAACGGACAGAGCACTGCCATTCCACAGTGGACAGGTATCCTGATGTGAAGTATCACAAAAAGCTTGCAAATCAAGGGGAAACCGGACAAAGCCAAACCCCTAGCATTGGATTTCTTGAAAGGGCTATGTAGTAGATATGATATGGTTAAGGTAGCTAGGGTTGCACTTTCCAAATGCGTATTCATCTGGAAAATTCAGTGTGTTCTATGTAAATACACACACTCTTTTAGGAGAAAACATCAGGATTTCAGTTTGGTATTTTAAATAATATCAATTATGCATGTTTATTTATAATATTAAAATTTCTCATCAGTGAAACATGTTACAGTTGCCTATAAACATTAATTTTTCACTATTTACAATTTGAATTATGGAATGTTTATTTACTGCACTTGAGTTATAGAAAAGTTACATAAACAATATAAATCTGATGCTCAATCCTTTACAAAAAACAAAATCACTCTCACTGGGTTTTCAAATTGTCAAGTATAAATAGGATGAGGTCAGCAACACTTAAAATGAGGCACTTCAACAACCACCCCAAAAGGCTATTTACGTGTACAAAACTGTCAAACAAAATTTCTACGTCCATCTCATTTTTGATTTCAGGTGTGATGAATCTGAGGGGGTCTATACAAGGATGTTCTGACACTTTTATTTTTCCTCCTTCTGCCACCACTTGGCCCAAGGCAATGTCAGTAGGTAATACCTAAGATAAACAGACATCACTACAGGCAAGGAAATGTGCTAACATACACACAAATGAACGAGACATTGCCTAAAGACACTTGGGTTTCAGAAAGTGACTACAACACTAATACTTGTGCATAATTTTGTCATTAACATGTCTAAGTACATTGGTCTCTCAAAGGCAAACTACCTACCAAAGTCCTACACCAAAATTCTCCCAAATGGTATTATACTTTGGTATTTAATTAACAGAAACACAATTTATACAACTGTACATAACATTTTCAAACACTGAATTTTTAAAGTATTCCAGGAAACTTTAAAAAAATCAAATTAACCAATACTTTCCAGATTACAGCTTACAATAAAGAGCAGGTGGTTTGGTTTGTCAGTCTTTTGCAAAAGACCTTGTAAATATAAACATTTGGTCAACTCATTATCAAGTTCTTTAATCAAGTTCTTTTTATATCTACATTGCCAATTTGGGTAGGTAAGTTCACAAGTTGACTGAAGTATTATACTTTTCACAATTTCCTTTTTTCAGTCTTTCATTAGAAAAATGGCTGACTCAATTTTTTTTAAGCATCAAAGAGGTTTTATTGAGAATATTAGCGGAGAGAAAAGAAAAATGGGAGACAGTAGAACACATCATCAAAATCCTGTCTGCCTGAGTCCTGATGACTCAGATGTTTGAAGTTTGCTCAGAAATGAAAAACAAAACAAGAAGAAACTAAAAACCAGGATGTGAGAATCTATGGCGAAAAATAAAAGAGCGGCATTGAGTTATTTCTGATCAGTATTAAGCTGGTAATTCTGATATCCAAATAACTAAACATCTTTTAATAAACTACAGAGCATTAGTATTCATTTGAAAATGGTCAGCTGTTCCGAGTCCATTTACATTTTAATAGAGTTCACAATATTACATTTTAGAACGTCACTGTTTTGGAGATCCGACAGTTCCATGGGTGTGCATACATGTAAGCTCATGAGTGGTAAGTACTCCCAGCAGTTGGAACCCTCTAAAAAAAGAGACAGGATTTCCGGCCACATAGCCAGACACTGAAGTCTCTTCCAAACCAGAAGCTGACTAATTTTTCTGTTAACGCAAGGAGGATACACTTATTAGAATGACAAAAATTAAACGTGGCAAAGGTAGTGACTTTTATTTACAATTGCATGAATCAAGATTACCATAGAAACACCAGTGAAACCATCAGAACAAAAGCAATGATTTATTGGTAATGGCAATAAATGAACATTGACAGTCTCTGGCGAGAATCAAGCAATTATCCAGGAGCTGAAGATTGGATTGCAACATGGTCTTCCAGTGTCTTTTGTACTTTAGTGACTCTCTCCTTTTTTGCCAACTACCTAGAAAACAAAAATAACTTTATCTGTACAGAATATAGATTTATAAATACAGGTTATTTTCAAAGCACCAATGTGGCAGACTTTTCAAACCTGGTATAATTTTTATTCCTATCTCTTTTGGCATGCAGTGTAGTTTCACTGTTGAAACAAACTTTGACCTCTGCCTCCCCACTCCCTGTTCCAGTCTCAAGGAATTAAAAATGAAATACATGCACACTATTTTCAGTTTCCCACACTGTCTTAAGCAATGCAATTTTTCAAACAAGGTTGACAGTTTAGAAAAGTTAATGAGAAGAGAAGCGACTATTTAATTTTAAGATCTTTGGCACAATGCTTTAGGCAATTAGAAATCAAGTGTCCATCACAAAGATAATGAAATTAAAAGTATGTGTGTTAATCATGTTTATCATTCACTGTGTATTTCTGGAATTAAAACTGTGTATGTCATACACGTGTCTTTGTGCTCAGGTAAACAGGCTTCTAGACTTTTCCCTTAGGATGCAGACATACAATAAGACAGATCAAAGATGACTAATTTTTCCTGCTTTGTGTTTGAAACTTTGGTTGGTACAAATGTAATACTATGAAAATGCAGACAACAACCAATTCTATCAATGACTCTAAAAAATTTCAGTATTGGAGGGCTCTAAAATAGTTCCTAAAATATTAAAACAGCTATAAATGTGATCATGTAGAAATGCAAATAGCAATCCACAGTAATTCTGTGGGAGGGTTCTTAAAGTATGTTCCAATCGAATCACTTACTTCAAACCTAGAGCCACCATGACAGAAATGCCTCTAAAGAACTCAACTTCAAAGATACTACTGAATGTCTATTTGTTTACAGAAAGATTTCTGTGTACACTTGTAAATGTAGCTTTTCAATTTAAATTGATTCTGTCCCAAATGGTAGTGTTTGCACCCAGAAAAACTCATAAAGGTCATCAGTAGTATATGTTTGGTTTAAAATAGAACACAGCTGGGTCCATTGTCATCCAAAGGAGGATTTAAAAAAAAAAACCTTTTCACAGAATCCTCAGTCACACATGGTGTACAAGAAATGTGTTATGCTCCACTTCAAAGAAAACTACTTTTGCTGCATTAAAGAATGTCTCTCTGTTGCAAGGAAACCAGGTTAGAAAGCCCAACATGTCCGAAGAATGCCAAAGAGATAGCTCCACAAATGGGGACTGGCTATGAGTTAAGAAACTTGGGGGCAAAGTGATGGGAAAGAAGGCAGGTAGCTCCTTTTGTATCAGAAAGAAGTAGTGATCATTATCTTGAGAGCACACCCAAAACATGGAGCTATTAGGTGAAGCAGAAGAAAACCAAAACTACTAATATTAAAATTAAAACTTTTAGCAGAAGTGGTACAGCAGAAAATACAAATCTGCATACTATTTCACAGGTTGATAACTCTCAATTTGCCGATGTGTACTCTCTGCAAAAAAGAAGAAATTCAGCATTCCAAAATAAATTTTCTCACCCCAACCATCGTTACTTTATTTACTCTTAAATCTTAATATTGCACCCTAGTCAGTAAGTTCCAGGTACATCAAAAAAACTGGGTGTCGAAAGACATTTATTCAGTAAAACATTCACTGGTCTTCTTCTATGCCAACAGTAGGGAATACACCCACATCAATCAGTGAAACAGGCTTTGGGGGCTAACATTCCAATGAGAAAAGAAAACCCACACCCAGCATTATTTTAGTAGTCATTGTATAAAAAAAATTTGATAAAATCGTTCATAACCATTTTCCCAAATGAGCCTATAGAAGCTTAAAATTTTAATTTAAAGGTTTAGATATAATTAAAACATCATCACACAACTTGCTCAATCTGAGAGCTATTTATAATAACGCAAGTTTTATGATACTGACTTTCCAAAATGTAGTATAAAATTAAATGAGACAGTAGAAAGGCAAAAAAAAAAAAAAAAATCAAAAAAGCTGGGTGAGCAACAAGGGATGGTGATGAAATCAAAAAGTTGCAAGCCCGAAACAAAACGTGAAGGCCAACTGCACAAGATGAGTAGGATGAAACCTGAAGAAAGAGGTGGCTGAGGCGCGAGAGGTAACAAGAAGGAACGCTGCTCCAGGTGGTAGAAGCTGTAGAGCTCTTGCACCAACAATGGCGAGGACATGGGAAGGGTGAGAGCAGACAGGTGCGAGGTGAGCGGAGAAGCAAGGAGAGGAGTAGAGGGAGATAAGGTCAGTCTCTATTTTACTTCACTTTATAAAGTCTTCTGTTTTTAGTTCATTTGAGTTGGATTAAAAAAGCTGAAAAATAAATAGACAGAAACGTTACAAACAGCTGATATGGTGAATGGCCAGTTTAGAAACAGCTCTATTACAGGGACAAGAATAGGAAACACAGGGCGGCTCTCTCTGCTGTTCACATGCACGTCACCCCCTGCGAAGCAGAAACCCGAACAATTCTGCTCGTTTTAAAACATATTTTAATAATTTTGTAAAGAAGCAATTCTTGTAAACAGCACAACAAAGCCAAGAAAACATCTATTTCCAATCAAGATGCAAGCATTTCATGCTGCAACCACAAAGCCACTCATAATGCCGCTAAGTGAAATGTGCGCCCTTTGCACAGGATGCCTTTAAGAACCACAGCAAGAGGTGACCGGCTTATGCTAGTAGATTATTTCTTGCAAACTCAACCTTCTGAGCTGCAACAACAAGCAAGGTGCGCTAAGATTTCTAGCCACATTCAAGATTCTTTAGCAGTACTTTAGCTTCCCTCCTCTCAGTGACAGAAAGACGACAATGGCATTCTGAAAGCTACAAGTACAACCATCTAGAAACAACTCACAAGAAAAATGCGAACTGGAAACGCTACTCACTGCATCTCGTACTTTCATTCCCCTCAGTTACTATCAGAAGATTCTTCCCTCTGCTGCCCAATGGGTGTCACAGTTGTGTGAAAATTATCATTCTAATCCCCAGGGGAAATCCCTTTATAAATAAATGCCAACGGCAGAAAGCCAAGGGAAAGCAGGGTTCCACTGGGCGTGGCCTGAAGGAGCCCTGCACCTTTTCTTCACAGTCCTGCTTCACTTCCTCCATGTCCATGTCTCCGAGAGAGACCTGCTCCTCTCAGAACTCAGTGTGCCCAGCTAAGTTCAAGGCCTTCTTCCTCCTCACGTATTCTCCTCACTTCTCAGTCACTGAGGCAGAGAAGCAAAGGTTATGGGGCTGGGAAACGAGGCCGATTTGTAGAGGACTTGGCCCTGGACCTTGGTTTTGATTCGTTTCCCACTTTCCACGTATCTGTGCATTCTTCTTGAAGTACATATGCTCATTATAATAGAGAGAACTGTATTAAAGGGTCGCGGCATTAAGAAGGTTGAGAACCAAGAAATGGCTCATTCAGAATGCCCTGAAAGGAAATTACTATTGCTGTATATATTTATGTCAACCAATTAAAATGATCAAAAATTAAAAGTAAGGGGACCTAGCAGCTCGGGAGGAGGCGATCCATTGGCAGCAGTTTGCAAGCGTGGCCCAGAGCCCTCTTCGGAAGTCTGAGGTCAAAGTGACTTTCATCATCACGCTAAATCATCATTTGCCCTGGAAACTCTCATCCTAACTACACAGCTATTTCCAGAGGCTATGTATGTGACATGAAACATCATAACTACTTCAATATAGACCCAGATATAATAGGGTAAGAATTCTATTAAAATATATGCTTAAATTGGAAAGCAACACTGATCTCACTAAATTTTCTTTGGAGGGAATGGAATTTTTATTTTACTTTTAAATTTCAAAGTGCTACTTATATTAACATGTCATGAGTTTTATTATTGGCATTTGTAAATCATATTTTAGTGTTTGTTTTAATTTCTAATGTGATAAAAATGAGAGAGATGAAGCCCACACAAATATATTTAAGAGTTTTGAGACCAGAAAGTAGGAAAACTGCTGCTCTACTTGTTAAAGTACGTAGCAGAGCAATATGGAGCCCCTGGCTAACTTACACGACAAACACACACCTAACACTTTGCTAAGCTAAAAAAGCGCAAAATGGTTGTCGCTTCGAGGTCATAAAAACTGGAAGGATGGGAAGAGAAAGCTAAAAGCAGAAAGGGAAACAGAATCTTAGATGAAAATGAGAAAACGTTCAACCACATGGCCACCTGGAAAGAGAGAAGAAGGACAGAAGAATGGTGCTTACTTAGCAAGCAAACTCGAAATCCAGTATCAACAGCACAGAGCCAGGGGAGAAGCAGGAGATCACATCAAAACTCACAGCGCCCGCAAGGAGCAGCACTTAGAGAATAATTAAGTTAAAAACAACACTATGGAACGCAAAGTTACTGCAACGTCAAAATAGCAAATGCCAACACGCAAATTAACAGGCAACCAACGTCTGTTGCTCACACGTTTTGCCAACCACACACCATAAGAATGCAGATGTTTCTTTCCACTTTTGACTTGTCATTCTACATGCCAAAAATGTAACACGTGATTATTTCTGCAGTTCTTTAAAGTTAATATGCTGTGAGGTAGAAGAATGGGAAAATTACCACCAAGGCATTGGTTTGCAAAGCTTTCCAGTTTGTACAGTAGCAAACAATTGTCATGCAATTCTATAAACTTTTCTGCCACTGAATTCAATGAGATCTGCAGACACCACCAGGGCAAGTAAGAATTCTCCAGACACGCTGCGGCTCCGTGGCACACCACGCTGGGGCTGAAGCCTTAGTGGGTGCTGCTTCTCCCCAGCTCGGGCAGCCCTGGGGAAACTGCCGTTATCGTTTTTCAGTCTCAAACGTATGCCAGTTCCTGTCATCAGAAAGGCTGAGAGACTCCAAGGTGCCCTGTGCCACCACAATAGGCGTGTGCTGCTCACAACTGGTGTTCGGCACTGATAAGCTCTCCACCTCATCCATGATCTGGGGCCGTGTGTTTACGAGCAGCCCCAGGGAACTGTTCGGAACTAGGACCCAAGAAAGAGATTAGACCTCATTCCTAAAAATCACATGCACCTGTAAATTCTCAGTAAATCCTTAGAGTTTCTCCTTACTAAAAAATACATGCATACATATATGCAAGTTTGGAAAGTTAGTAAAGCTGTGTAGTAAAACTGAGTCCAATACTTTTAGTTAAAATTATTAGTCACTTAAAATGGTTTATTAGAAGACAATGGTCATCAAAATCTCAACATCAGTAAAGTTCCAAAACTTGACTTTTAAAAATTTTTATTTAGTTGTTCTTACGAAAGGGCTTCAACAAGTTCATGGAGAATGCTATTATCTTTCAATTACATTTTTCTACAAACCCTTTGAAGCTCCCTCTCTTTTCTATTGTACATTACTTTCTATAACCAACTTAGGACTTCTTTTTTATTTAGATGCTATTAATTACTAGGCATGATATTAATCTTTATTAATACTAAAAACTAATGCTCTTAGTTGAAAATTTAAATGCAATTAGGAGAACTTGCTGAGCTTAACCATTAAGAGGTCTTACAAAATTTCATTACATAATATGATTTTACATCTTTATAGTTAAAAAAAATTGTGTTGATTTAAGTTGCATATATACTCAACTATAAGCTGACCCAAATATCAGCCGAGGCACCTAATTTTACCACAAAAATGGCATTAAAAATGTGCTAAAATAACTCGGCTTATATTCAAGTATATACATTACATGAAATTACACCTTGAAGACTATGTTTGCACCTTCTGTAAATGCGATTTACACAAACTTACTCGTTTGAAGTCATTCATGTTTGTTGCTTGGACTGGAGTACCAATAAAAGTAAAATATGAAATTTTTGTTGTTTCTTCTTCACCTTGATTGGACTGAACAAATATCTACACATTAAAAAGAGAGGAGGAAAGAATTTTTATATTTAAAATTGCAATCCTTTTTTAATGAACATGCTTTAATTTTTTTCTGGAATTAAAAAAAAACTTTTTGTGATTTCAGTGAAATTTTGAACCAGTTGGCTTCCACTCAACACTTTATACACATTTTGTTTTGTGACATTGATTGTAATTGTTTCAGAGCACTCTACCTAGTCCCTTCCCAGTCTTAACTATCAGCAGCCATTATGCAATACTCAGATATATTTAATAAAATGTACAGCTTAAAACCAAAGTATCAATGCTGTATTCTAGAAAAGGAGAGGGTGTTGTCCTTGTTGGTGGCAGTCCGTGAGGACAAGGTGGTGCAGACCAGAACTGCTCCACGGGACTTCCAGGGCTGTGACTTGCCAGAGACCACCAGGACATCTTCTAAAGACCTCGGTGTGGCTGGGAACCAGTGACCTCATCCAAGAATGTCTTTACAAAGCAAACAGGGCTTCACAAATTTATCATCACCACATATGACGGGGGATAAAGAATAAACCACCAAAGGTATTCATTTACATATATATGCTCTAGAACAAACTGTAAACAAGTGTAGTTTTATATATGTGAGTATAATGTAACTGTGAACTAGCACACAGACTGAACTTTAGTGGCACACACAGTTAAGCACTCAGCTGCAAATCAAAAGGTTAGTAGTCCAAATCCACCGAAAGGTTTTATAGGAGGAAAAACCTGGCAAGTTGATTCTCTAAAAGTTATAGCCACATGCATGGTCTACTCTGCCACATGCAGTCAGTATGCATAAAAATGGACTCTACACCATCTACTAGTACCAATATATACCTATATGTACACACACACACATACACACACGCTCACATATTTAAGGACAAAGACATGAACCTATCATTCCTCTTTAGGTTACAAGGATAAGCTACAAAGAAAATGTAATTATTCCATTACATATTTTCACTCACTTCAAACTGAATGGACAAATAACTGTTTTAAAGGCTTATTTATAATCACCTTCGGATACTCTACAGCAGTGGTTCTCAACCTTTCTAATGCTGTGACCCTTTCATACAGTTCCTTATGTTTTGGTGAACCCTGCAACCATAAAATTATTGTCATCGCTACTTCATAACTGTAATTTTGCGCTACTGTTATGAATTGGGTGACCCTTGTGAAAGGGTTGTTTGATTCCCCCCCTCCCCCAAAAGGGGTTGCAACTCACAGGTGGAGAACCGCTGCTCTAGAGAGCCCTGGTGAGACACTGGGCTAAGCACAAGCTCAGCAGTTTGAAACCACCAGACGCTCCATGAGAGAAAGATGAACTCTTCTATTCGCATAGAGTTACAGTCTTGGAACCCCACAGTGGGTGAGTTCTACCTTGCCCTCTAGGGTCGCTATTAGTGAGAATCAATACAATGACAGTGAGAGGATACTATGGATAGTAGTGTTACCCAAAGCCCTTAAATCGACCTGAATGAAATACTACTTACAGTAACACTGTTAACATTCTGAAACTTAACATAACGAAGTGGGACAATACCGTCTTCTTTAATATCATCCTCTGTTAGTTCCAGAGCTTGTGTTGGTTCACTTCTTTCTGCCTCCTCAAAATCCATGGATCGGGGTAGATTGATAAAAATTTTTACATATTTAGGGCCCTGACCTATAAGGGCAGAATAAGATGAAATACTAAAAACCACAAGCATGTAATATTTTCTTTGCTTTGTCACTGTTTTTACACAAATCATTTACACAATACACTTATACAATACACACTAGTACTTATCAACATAGAAACACATAGATAAGGACATCGAATAATTAGAGCACCCACTATTGTCCAAACTAATTAAGTTTTGACATGATTCAACCCCTGGTGAGTTTTCCTTTCTACCCCAGATATAGACAACACACACAAAAGAAACAGACCAGTATCTTTTATGAATAATAGTTGCAAAAGCACTCCATAATACTAGTGAACAGAATCTAATAGCATATTAAGAGTCATACCATGATCAAGTGAGTTTTCTTTTGGGAATACAGGATGGTTCAACATTAGAAAAAAAACAACTAATGTGATACACAAAAACCAAAGGAGCAAGGAAAGGTTAAGTTTAACAAAAAAGTTATAGCGGGCTGAGCCCACGGGGTTGGCGGTTCAAACCCAGCAGCAGCTCTCCAAGAGCAAGGCTGAGCCTCCTACTCCCACCAAAGGGCAGTGATACCCCCCCCCCAAAAAAGTTTTATTAATGAGAAGGAATACCTACAAAAAGGAGGGGGAGAGCGGTGGTACAAATGGAAGAATGTAATCTCTCAATTGTACATGTAAAAAGTCTTGAATTGGTGTATATTTTGTTACGTGTATTTGCAACAAAATTAATTATAAATAAACATGGGCCAAAGAAAAGGGTTTTAAATAAACGAGCACACACCTTATAGGTCAGGGCCCTAAATATGTAAAAATATGTAAAAAGAATCCCCTGGGGATCTTTGTTACCAGGTAGATTCTGATTCAGTGTTCCTGGGTGGAAATGTAAATTCTCAGCAGGGAGTAGAATTGGAATTAACTGGTTCAAAGACCTAATAAAAACACACTGGAGGTCTTCCAAGTACAGAACTTATAATCAAAACTCAGTATTATGATAGTCACTCTTTTTTAAATATGTAAGTACTGGTACCATCTAGCCCTGCCTAGCACAGTTTGAAGCACTACATCAAAGGGAAAACACAGTACAGTCACTGCTATATTAACTATACTTAGTATACAAACTATACTAATGTATAGACTACTTGTATGGGGTTTCAGTGAAGGGACAGATTTATCCCAGCATGTTTATTTGGGCAGTATAATTATTTCCCAAGTAATATTTGAATTACACACATTACAGTTGATAAATATTGGTACATTTTATAGTCAGGGAGGAAAGCATTGTCAGTGACAGAATGCCAAATCCCATTTGAAAGAGTAAGACATACTCTCAGCAAGCCAACAATTTCCAAATGTATTAGTCTCTTTAACGTCCCAGGACAATTAAGGACAAAAATTTTGCCAATGACTAAGGAATAGTAAGAACTTAACAGCATTAGTTAATAAAATAAAAATTGATTCAATATCCATTACTACAGTATTTGCTTTGAAAAATGCTCAGAAGATATAATTATACTAATAAAATAGTATCGATATATAAAAACTTTACAATAAACTATGCCCTCTAACAATTAAAGCCCCTGACTATTCTTCTAATCTTCTGCAGAAAAGGAGTTAAAATTCCCATGGACTCCAGACACCCCGAGTCAAGGAGACTGGGTGAATCCTTGAAACTACTACTTTGAGACTATCTTTAAACCTTAAACCCAAAACATCTTCTGAGGTCTTCTGCAAATCAAACAAGACTTTAGCTTAACTAATAAAGAAGTGTCTGCCTTGAAAGACAAAAACTAACCCCTCAAAAAATAACCTAACAGCAACAAAATTCACATGAACAAAGTCGTTTTTTAAAAAAAGGAGCAATTCCAAGTCTATGCAGTCATACCTACAATATTATAATGTATACTGAAAGAAAGATGAAACAACTGAGGAGAAATACAATGGTCAAACCTGCTTAATCTATAAATGAAGAAATTTGGAATCAATATCTCTTAAAAATTTCTGAAAATGGAAAAAAGTAAAAGTTCCCCATCATTTGCTTATCCATTTATATCCTTGGCTTGTTCCCAAAACAATGGAAGATGTGATCATTTTCCTCTTTCCCAAAATAAGGTATATAACTATCTCTATTTGTGAGAATAACTAAATATGTATTGACAGGCCTGCAAAGCAGGAATTTAAAGAAAAGCTGTCCTTACCATTATCTGGCCCTTGGAATTTCATGGAATAAAGCTTAACAGGCTGATTGAATGCCACGGTAATAAGTAGCTGTAAAAAAAAAAATGATTGCGTCATCATTTTTAAAAGTTTCTTGGATATCTTGAGTGTCTACAATGGCTAAAAATCATTAAAATCAACAAAAGCTAAAAGAAAAAAAATCTATCTCCCCTAACAAAGTCAATATAATATGAACAACCTGTTAGTTTGAAAGTAGTTTGATTAGACTGACATTTTAGAACAACATATAATTTATATGAAAAAATGGCAACACAAAGGTTTCATGGAGTAGTTAAAATTAAGACTTAAAAAGTCTTAAGACTTAAGGTCTTGAGATCCAGCAATTGGCTAGAGAAAAATTACTTACTAACAAATCATATGACATTTCCTGCTTTTAACATAATTTACCCACATACTTTAAGCCCAACAAATTCTTTCTGGTTGCCTGGGACAGTAAGCAGAAGAGTTAAGAGCAGATGGAGAACATGTATGAACTAATGGCCTCCATGACCACTGTCACTTGTCATGAGACCAGAACGAGAAGCTGCCTGGTTACCATTGTGGACCATCTGATCAAAGATTCTTTAGTAGAACCTTTAAGTTCAAAAGAGCAAAAACTGCAGAAAAGAAGTTAAAATTCCCATGGACTCCAGACACTAAGTCAAGGAGACTGGGTGAATCCTTGAAACTACTACCTTGAGATTATCTTTAAACCTTAAACCTAAAAGATCTTGTGAGGTCTTCTGTAAATCAAACAAGACTTTGGCTTAACTAATAAAGACATGTCTGCCTTGAGCACTGTGTTCTTTTGAAAACCACCTGGGAGTCAAAGTGACAGTGGCAACACAAAGGATTAGAGGAACCCAGAGGGGCAGTGAGCTGATGTTAATAAGGGAGGAACACCTTAGAGAAGGTGAGGATAATATGCAACAGGTTCAATGCCACTAAATTGTACACCTAAAAACCGTTGACATGTTTTGCTGTGACTTTTCTCAAAAAATAACAAAAAAGAAACTAGCTTTCACATATTTAAAGTCAACGTATTTGGAAGTGAGGCACTAGAAGATATGGCAGAGTACACATCCAGTTTTCACCAGAGACAAACTCATCTGGGTGGCTGAAAAGAACCGAAGAAGTTAGGTCAGGGGCAGGAGGTGGGGGGAGGAGCTAAGAGTGGCTGCAGGCTCATCTCAGCAGCCCAAGCTCACTGCCATGAGTTCATGCTGATGCAGAGATCCTTGAAGGGCAGGGTAGAACTGCAATTATGAGTTTTGGCAGCTGTAAATCTTTGCAGGAGCAGAAAGCCTCATCTTTCTCACTCAGAGAAGCTGGTGGCTTTGAACTGCTGCCCTAGCAGTTAGCAGCCCAGCAAATAATCCTCTCTGTCACCAAGGCTCCTTAGGGCAATCCAAGAGCTCTGCAATTCTCCCTACTGCAGTGAATGCGATGGTCTCCATCAGGAGTCTGCAAACTGTTGAGACAAAAAAGCCAACCCAGTCCTATACAAAAATTTAAAAATTATCTGAGACCCATAAATATATTTTTATGGAAGAGTGAAATCACCATTATCTGAAAAAATGTCCTTTATATTTTTCAATTTTACTTCAGAGCCACATGTACATGCTGAAAAAACTACAGAAATTGAAGGTTATAAAACAAAAGGAAGAAGTGGCGCAATCTGGGAAAGAGACACATAAAACAATGAAATGGGACCATGACAAGGTTATGAGAACACAAAGTTATAAATCCTCCATGCCTACGTTAAGCAATTACCTGTTCATCGCAGTCGGATTCCAGAAAGGACAAGTCTTTCCGTAAACAGTTGTCAAATCCATGTTCATCACTTTCATTAAGACACTCGCAGCCTGCTTTGTTAATGAAGGGCATTAAATCCATCTAGGGGAGGTGAGGAAACATTGTCAAGACTTCTAGCAAGAATTTTGATCTGACACAAAATCTTTAAGTGTAATTATCTCTGAAGTAAACAATTTAAAACAAAATTCCTATGCCTTTTAAAGGTTACTAAAGCATTTATAATAGTACTGTCATCTGAGTATCTACCACTCATTACTCAAGAAAAACCAAATCCAAGAAACAGTTTCTTTGAAACTAAGAAAACAAAACATCAGTTCATACTTAAAAAATATTTTTTGTTGTTGTCCAAGAAAATATGCAGGTTAAACTTTGTTGCCTCCAAAGAAAGTTATCTTTCTTTCCTCTTAGTCAGACTTTTAACTTATTTTCATTTAAGTACATTTTACATTTAAGATGAATAAAAAAAAATGACTTCATATTGGGGACTTCCAAGTGTACAAGACCAAGGAGATATGTTGCGAACCCATGTACCCACTTCAGCAACTCACAGTCCCAACTCAAGGGTAATGGCTGCATCTTTACCGCCTACCCCTTCCCTCACACTCGCCCAAACTTTAGACATCTCAGAGCTTCATTCACAAATAGTTTAGTGTGTATTTGAGAAATAGGGGCTTTGACAAAGCAGATCCTCACATAATTCTCACAACGAAATGAGTACAGAGCCACAGTGGGGAAGGCTATGTGAAGGTGGGACAGAGGGGGCAGTCTTTCTGGCATCCTTCCTTAGCCCCCCAGCCAGGGATGGCCACCAGTCCCCACCCAGCAGAGAGGAGCAGGGGATGGATTCTCCTTCAGTCTCCAGAGAGAACCATGCATTCCAGCAACTTGACTCTGGATTTCTGGCCACCAGAACCAGTAAAACACAAATTTTTGTGTTTTACTCAACCTCAAGGTTTCACATGATTTATTAAGGAAACCCTAAGAAACAGACAAAAATGCTTTAAAAATGGAGATTAAATTATGTTCTGTGCCTTTTCTGCATATTTTAGGATGATTTTTCTCATGCATTCTACTAATAGGATTATATAAATGGAGTTACTAATATTGAACAATCCCTGCATGCTTGGAATATGCCCAGTTTTGAATTGTTTCTTAATATGTTGCTGTGTTGCTAGAGTGGGGCCACTTAAGTTTTACTTAAGATTTGTACACCACTAGTCATCATTAAAGCTGATCTAAAAAATTTAAAAAAAAAAGGTGATCTAGATTCTATTATGCTAACTTTGTCAGATCCTGAGATTAATATCATACTTCAAAAACAAAATTGGAGTTTCCCCCTTTTTATTAGTAAGTAGTTAGTCACTGCAGAATGATCAGATCTTAAAGATTTGAGTAGCATTTCCTTGTGGAGTCATCTGAACCCATTTGTAGAAGCTTTGGGATATATTTCCTATTTCCTTTCCAGTAACTGGCCTGTTAGGCATTTGGTAAGTAGCGAAATTGATACTAGAAATTTGACTTTTTCTTTTTTGGAAGAGTCTCCATTTTATCGACTAGCAAGGACCACTTTGAAAATTTCCAAGTATTATTCTTCAGATGCATGGCCATTTTTCTAATACAAAGGATCTTCCTTATCTTTTTTTATTCAGAAAACAAAAGCAAACAGTTGTGAAACTTCTTATACATATAAACAAACACTAAAGTATTAAGATCCCTTAGTATGAACCCTTTAATTATTCATGGAGGGCCTACATGCTTTCAGTGTCAAAATTTATATAAAAGATATCGGGCTGAGCCCCGGTGGCGTAGTGGTTGTATGTGGGACTGCGGCCCACAGGGTTGACAGTTCAAATCCAGCAGCGACTCTCCAGGAGCAAGGGTGGGCTTCCTACTTCTACCAGGGCAGTGATGCTGCCCCCCCACCCCCCGGCCCAAAAAACAAAACAAAAGATATCACAGAGTACAAATCCAAAAATGGAGAAAGGGAACAAAAGAGGGATTTAGAACAAAATGGTACTTTAGTGGTATTATTCCTGAATTTCATGAAAATGTTCGCCTCCAAGGTAGTTTCAACAAGATCCTTTAAATGTTTGTGTTCTATTTTAACCTGATGCTGCCTTAATAATCTACACTTGGGGTGCTCAATATGTTGATCACGATCTAAGCCTATCATCAATTCTGTCACTTAACTGATATACAGTGCAGCCAATCAGATGCAATCTTAGGTGTCAAATGCATGCACAAACAACTTCACTAAGTGCAGCAAAACTGACAAGCTAAGTTACCACCAATTTTTAGACCTTAGTTTTTTTTTCTGTTAAAGAGAAGAAAAGGACCAAGTAAGAAGACAAAAACTTATCACTTTCATAAGAAATGGGAGATTTTGACACTATAAGCTGATATTTAGCTGAAGTCCAGAGTGCATGAATAGTTCTAGAACTTTCTCGCAAAGGTTAAGTACCCAAACATGAGAAAATGTGCTACCTCTATGAC
Source organism: Nesogale talazaci (assembly GCA_004026705.1). Taxonomy (NCBI): domain Eukaryota; kingdom Metazoa; phylum Chordata; class Mammalia; order Afrosoricida; family Tenrecidae; genus Nesogale; species Nesogale talazaci. The sequence goes on from PVJH01015922.1 coordinate 32,759, forward strand.
TGAATTATTCAGCTCTAGTTATTTATGTGAGTCAGCCTTTTTCCACATAAAGATTGTCCACCAGGACTGATGACCATTTGGAAGAGTGTTTGAGGCTGGCTGTCAGCAGCTACTGTCCAGACTATGCATCCCTGGCTCATTCTATTCAGTGCAAGTCATCAGAGTAAACTCAAGTCATGACAAAAACTGTACAGCTAATTGTGTTGTGTTGTGCAATATGAACTCATACGGTTATGCAAGGTACATAAACATCCATTGTACATGTAAGAATTCTCAATGCATTTATGAATAAATATAATAAATAAAAATATGTTTTGCATTTCTGTAGTTGGTAGATTATTTTGACTTGATCATTTTTAAGTAGTTCACATGCTGAAAAAATGTGAGCACCCCCACTCTACACCTAGGAATGAGACTCCAGAAATAAAGACAACATTGCTGTCATATTTCCAATACCTTGATGATGAACTTAATCTAACTGGGTGGATTAATCAGAGGGAAATTATTATACTTATGGCAGTGCACACTAAAAAGTACTGTATTTCAATAGTTGTCATAAACCATAATTAACGCCATTGGGAAACTGGCATTATAAGCTTCTAAATGTGTGAAATAGGAAATAAACATCACTACAATAGAACTCACTTGCCACTGAGGAAAAAACTGGAAGAAAAATCCAGATTGTGGGCAGTCTGCAGTATAGAAGATCTAGACTTGCCCTAGCCAATCTGACACTCACCAGCCACATGTGACAATTTAAAGTTAAAGCAGTTCTGTAGTTACACGTGTCACACTGTGAAGACTTAATAGCATTCATAATAGTATGCCAATAGTACATAACTACCAGGCAGGAAGGGAACCACATTACAGACTAACGACATCAAAGAGAATTAACAGCTTCAGTGTAATGCACATTCTTGATTTTATCCGAGAGAGTGGAAAAGTCACTATAAAAACATTTTGGGGAGCTGAGCCCTGGTGGCTCAATTGTATGCGGGACTGCGGCCCACAGGGTTGACAGTTCAAATCCAGCACCAGCTCTCCAGGAGCTAGGCTGGGCTTCCTACTTCCACCAGGGCAGTGATGAGAGAGAAAAAAAAACATTTTGGGTATAACTTTAAAAATTCTAAGTTCTATGTTAAATACAGTTATCAATATTCATCCTCTTAAGTATGATGATAATAGTGTGATTATGTAGAACAGTGTTCTTGTTCTTAGGAACAAAATAAATTCTTCTAAACCAAGATAGAAACAGTTAGAATTGCTACTATGTTCACTTTTGTAGTGAGGGCTTACTATGGAAATGTTGTTCTAAAACACTTCAGGCTTCAAGTTTTGGGTTAAACAAAGAATTGGGCACCCTACATAAACTAAGGCTATCTAAAGATTGATTTTGAGAAAAGCTGACAAATCTCTAAGAATCAAATAGCTATGGGCTGAGCCCCGGTGGCGTAGTGGTTGTGCGCGGGACTGCGGCCCACTGTGATGGAGGTTCAATTCCAGCAGTGGGGCTGGGCCTCCTACTCCCACCACCGGAGAGCAGTGATGCCCAAAAATAACTAAAAAAAATAACTAAAAAAAAAAAAAAGAATCAAATAGCTCAGAAGGACTCAACAAGCAGCTAGTTCAAGAACACACAAGTCCAAGTTTGTTCAAGACGCTTAGCATTCAAATCCATCACGATTTGATTTGGGGGGCATGAGACAGTTATGTGAAGGTTTGCTATGTACTACCTCCTCATTGAAAATGTACGGGGAAAAGTCACTGCAATTCAATTCCTTTCCCAAAATGTTACTATTACTTTTAAAACGGAAACACTGTTACTTCCGAGTTAGAATCTTTGATACATGATTGTTACTCCTTTGTCATTAATAACGCCTCAAGCCCATCCTAAAAGAGAAACACATGTCTCTTTTTGAATTAAAGTGGATTAAAACTATTTGGTCTGAAGAATCTTTTTTTCTTTTTAGGTCCCACTTTCTCTGCCTCCATTCCTACGAAGTAGTGTTACTAGCTGGGCTGGCTAGTACGCCAATATACTGCACTGAGCACCATACCATAACAGAAACTTTCCAGTCCAAGAAATCCATCTCTTCACTAAAAAATCATCAATAGATTTTTGTGCTGACTATAGTTACATCTATTTAAGATTAGAGAAGCTTGGTCATGTTAAGCCTCTTTCTATCGGTCTTGTAAAAAGCATGATTTTCTTAAGAAAAAGTTTAATCGGTTCTAAGTATCTAACCTTGCCAAAGTCCAAATAGGTTAAAAACTTTTAATTCCTTCATCTGACACCTGATGGAAAAAAATGAAAATGTTTTTAAAACTTTTCCACATTTTACCATAATATTTGCATGAAAACTAAATTTTTACTTCTTAAAAATTCATTTTTTCCTGCTTATTTCCTACCTGAGGCCAAACCACTGATACCACACTTAGCTGATGTGAATGGCAGTATCCCTGTGGCTAAGCAGCATGACTGTTGCGTTCATAGACTTTTTCATGCAAACGCCTTTAGTAATAAAGGAAAAAAAAATACAAAGATGTAAACACAGCAGTTTACAATTCAAATGATTTCCAAAATTTTCCAAAAGGTGTCACAACTCTGGCTCAAATAATGCACTGATATTTACTAATCAGATATTACAATTTCAAATTCTTATATAGAAGTTATATTTTCAAAATGAGGAGCTGATACCAAGGCCTCAAGTAGGAAAAAAAAGGTTTTGGGAATGATGATGACAACAGATGTACAAATGTGCTTGACATTATGTATGGATGTATGAATTATGATAAGAGTTATACGAGCCTCCAATAAAATGATTCATAAAAAGTTATATTTTCTCTTTTTTTTGGGGGGGGGGGGGCGGCGCATCAATGCCTCTGGTGGTCGTGGGCGCTACCCAGTGCTGCTCCTGAGAACTGCTGCTGGATTTGAACCACCAAGCCCGCGGGCCGCAGTCCCACATTCAACCACTTACGCCACCGGGGCTCAGCCCAAAGTCATATTTTCAATGAATTCTAATTGTACTTCTTTAACTTAAGATTGGCACCCTGGTGAAGTAATGGATTTCATGCTGGACTGGTATAAGCCGACCCAAATATCAGCCAAGGAACCTAATTTTACCACAAAAATTGCATTAAAAATGTGCTGAAAACCTCAATTTATACACAAGTATAAGTAGTATATTTATTCCGTAAGAGTAGAAGACAAGGATTTTGAAAATGCCTACAATAATATGCAAGATTTTTTTCAATCGAGTATCAACTAATGAACTTTATCAACTAATGAACTTTTCTTTATTCATTGAAAATATGCTGAACTAGTACAAAATCAAACATGAGAACACAGCCCTGTTGTAGAAAGATTATTTTAGGCAGTATCGTTTTCAGGCAAGAATGGCAAAAACAAATTCCCCTAAGATGATGTCCAGCATAAGCATACATACGTAGCCTTTTGGGATATCTGTGTCCTCATTGCTTCCAGGGTCATTTTCTAAATGCTGTTTAATTTTTTCTTCTAAGCCCACAGCATCTGCTCCTTGATACTGATCAATTCTCACTTTGTTTCGGAAAAACAAAAATGTAGGTGTTGCAGATATATTGTTGGTGGCAGCTGTTCCCTAGAAACGGCAGGTTAGACAGTGTTATAAATTAAAAGGAAGAGTGAACTACTTTGATCGCACATTCTACATCTTCACGAAGGTTATATATGACAAGGAAGAATGACAAACATGTAAACATGTAGTCTATTCCTAATTGTAATTCAGGAAGCAACACGCCAATTCTAAGGGGTCCCCCTCTCAAGAGCAGCCCTGCATTTTGATCAGCTGTCGTGGTTCACTCAGTAGACTAATGAGCATGTCAGATCGAAATAATACTCCAAATCCTCACACTACTAACTACAACTTATTAACAGTACATCTCATATTCATAAATGTCACTAATGCAATGCCTCACCACAAAGCAGGGAAAGGGGGAGCTCAGAGCTATTCCTTAGTCAGAGCTTAAAGACTGTTTTATTAGAAGAAATCCTGGCCCCTCCAGAAGAGTTTCCCCATTAATAACTGCCTCATCTTGACTTATGCTAACTCATAGCTGTCACTGTGAAATAGTCAGGGTGCTGTGCCCCTGACACTGGAGTTCAATCACAATAAATCAACATTTTCAAGTTTTTACTAAAGAATGCACCTTTGAAGACTAAATTTTCTTGTCCAAATTAGACTATAACCAAGAATTTCCTGCCAATGCCCCAGTAAAGATATAATCAAGATTTGCAAAAGGCGACAGTAAATTTAAGACAGAAGTGCCAGATATGAAATCATGATGGGTAAATCTACAGCAATAGTTATTGGATGAGGGGTTCCTCAGGGGTAAGACAGGAGACGTTTTAGGGAAATAGGGAGCTAATAACAGTGACTCCAAGAACAAATAAAAAAATCTAAAAATTGAATGTTGTGATGACTGTACAAGTCCTACTATGATGGACCCATTGATCTGTACAATTTGTGAATTTTATGTTAGACTGTTAAAAGAAACACACCAAATGTACAAATATGCTTGGCATACAATGGATGGATGTATGGATTGTGATAAGAGTTTTATGAACCCCCAATAAAATGATTAAAAAAAAACTGTTAGGTAACCTGTTTAATATCATATTAATTTTATATCAAAAGGGCAGTAACACCAAAGCAATGTGAGGCAATTAATCATCAACCATAGAAATGCTCTTCTATCGTAGCCCTAATGACGTTTATAATAATCACGTCAACATATTTTCCCTGTCTTCAAAGTGCAGGGGCAATAAATTCCTTAATACAGCTCTTCTAGCCAGTTTCTGTAACTCCCACCAAAGCATGGGACTGCGTAAGGAGGAAGGGGAAGCAACTGATAGGATTCACCTGTGATGAACAACAGGCTTCATTGTATTGCCATCCTGCTGGGTATAAAATGAGCCCTCTGAAAAGCAGGCGTGGGGAATCTCACTTCCAGAAAGAGCCAGGAATAAAGTGTGTCCTCTGGACCTAGAGACCCCCTGCAGAGCAACTCTCGTGGAGCCAGAAGACAGCAATATCATCATAGAAACAGCCGCAGAACCAGGCGGCAGAACAGGAGACAGAGGGGTGGCCTTCACAGCCCACAAAGCAAGTAAACCAGAATGTTTGGGGGCGGAAATCTGGCTTATGGAGTAGGGGTACCGCCAGGCATTTAATTTCAGGGAGTTGGGTTCACAGATTCACATAGCTTAAGCAAAATGCCTAACGAAGGGACATACTATGCTTGTGAGGCTTATCTCGGAGTTGCATACCTTTGGGTCATTTATTAGCAATCCTGAAGAACTTTGTAACATATCCTGACTCAATAACTATATCTTGAGCATTTCTCACCTGCATTGAAACCTATTAATTTCATTAATCATGAATATAGTCTGTGGGTTCTGTGTGGCCACTGCAACACTTTAGAGAATTAAGTGGAAAAGAGGAAAATGATGTTTGAGAAAGAACACACAAAGAAATAATTGCCATGTGTATGAGACAAATGTTGATGCCAGATTTCAAAGTAATTGTATATACATCAGAAGGAAAAAGGCCTCACAACCTTACCTGGCACTGATGTACGTCCACTTCCAAGAAAACGGCCTGTGGGTACTTATTACTCATAGAACTGAATGCTGGAGCAATCCTTAAGCATGGCCCACACCTGTGAGAAAGGTAAGGCAAGACACTTGGTAAGTAACCTGAGATTATACCAATTCATACTCTATAGCAATGTTCAACTAAAGTACTAAATCAAAGCTGATAATCTTGGCATTAGACTCTCTTCCATTAGACTATCTATAGATGTATATATAAATTGTCTTAATGATTACAACTTTAAATAAGGTCTCAATATCTAACTGTAGTAAGTCTTCCGGGTTTGTTCTCACTAGGCTGTTAAGGATGATCTAATGGAAGGATCTATGCTTGTGAATTGGAAAACTCAGTATGATCAAGATGTCCAATTCCCCCACTATGACCTTTAGAATCAATGTGAAATCTGTGTAGGCTTTCTTGTGGAAATCAACAAGCTTATCCTAAAATTTACAGGAAATGGCCAAAATAACCAAAGCCATTCTAAGGATAAATGAACAAATTAAATTGCTGGATATGAAGAATAATTATATTTAATCCTTAACAACCCACGCCTAGTAGTAAGGCATCTTGAGGTAGGAGGAGAAAGCAAGGTGTGCTGGGATGGCTAGCTAAAGTTCTGTCAACTGACACAGCCACCTTCCATTTTGTGGTCCTCCATTTTTGCATAATTTATTTTTTGCATATTTTTAAATAAAATCCAGGTCCTTGGAACCTAACCATGTCTCTAATTTGAGTATATGAATTAGGCTTGATTAATTAGGAACACATTAAGACAGCAAAAAGGACAAGGAAACTGACCAGTTGATAAGAGTCCAGCTACATCAATCTCATATACTGACTTATGACAAAGGTGACACACCAGTGCAATGGAAAATTGGTGATCCTTCAATAAAAAAGGCTAGATCAGTGAATCTTGATTCTTACCTTAAACTTTATAATAAACCCATTCGAGATGGATTGTTGTTCTACATGTGAAAGAATAAGGCTCTGAAGTTCTTGGAAAAAAGAAACTAACAGATAATGGGATTTCTTCACAAACTTTTTGAAATTCCTCACATAGTGAATATTTTCAAAACATTGGAGCAACCGCAAGACACAAATGCATCAAAGGGAAAGAAAATAATCACCAAACTGCAATATACAAAGACTCCAGGTCATCAAAGGAGACCATTAAGAGAAGTGCAAAGACCACTAACACACAGAATGGGGGGAAAGCACATATATTTGTAAAACATGTCCAATAAAGAAGATAGTATCTTCAGTGCATGAACAATTCCCAAATTCAGAACAAGACTAACATGCAGGGTGGGGGGGAAGGTCCAATTCTTGAAGGCACTTAACAAATGAGATTATGAAGAGCAAGAAAACATAAAAGATGCTCTGCGAAATTAAATCAATGGAAACCAGGTGTATGCAGATTAAAACCATGACTATCCAAAGAACTTAAAGAAGAAAGTATCAAGTCAAGAATGTGCCTTGCAATTTAGTATAACCTACATTAGGGGGGAAAAGGAAACTCGTAGTCTTCCTAATAAAAGGAGACACACTGCCTACCCTCTAAGTCAGTACTGTATATACACGTGTATACACCAAGTTTTACAGAAGATTTTTAATACAGTTTTTGTGGTAAAACTAGGTGTCTCAGCTGATATTAGGTTGGCTCAAACTTGAGGATATACGATAAGTTCATTGCGGTGGTATGAACCCAACAGAAACATCTATACACGAGAGGGTAAACACACACACACACACATGTATACACACACACACACAGGAATTTTTTTTCAAAGCTATGTATTTACATTTTTTACAGAACAACCTTATCACCATCATCATAATCTCCGTTACACTTATATATCTATCAAATCTGAGATTCCAATCTTGGGAACATTTTTCAAACTCATCTGTATGGATGGCTGGCAGCATCTCCCTCATTTTTTTCTTCACCTCTTCTACATCATTAAATAATTGTCCTTTCATGTTCCCTGAGTCTCAGAAACAAAAAGAAGCCACACACAGGAGGTCAGATGAGTAAGGTACATGGAGCAAGAGAGGCATGCGGTTTTTCGCTAAAAACTGGCACGAGTGGCTGCATGAACAGGTGCATTGTCCTGGTGGCAAAACTAGGCCCTGTCTGCCATAAATCAGGCCTTTTTTTGTCCCAGTTACCCAATCTTTTCAGAACCTCTAAATAGGAAACCTGATTACCAGTCTGACCAGGTGGAACAAACTCCAAATGCACTATTGTCCTCTCATCCAAATAACAAAAAGAACATCGTTTTGACCTTTGATTTCACTTTTGATTTCACTTTTGGGGGGCCAGGTGACAATGGCATTTCAACCAGCTTGACTGAGATTTGCTTTCAGAGTCCTCAGAACAGCGCCATGTCTCACCATCAGTAATGACCCTGGGAAAAGGTCTGCGTTGCTTTGGAGGGTTGTGTTCTTTCAAACCATAGCATGTTTCTAGTTGGAACTCTTTTCTCTGGTCAGAAACTAAGGCACAAATTTTGCAGCGATCCTTCTCATTCCCAAGTTTTCTGTTAAAATCCGCTGAACCAAGGAGCTTCAAAAAGCCCAGATAACTTCCCTATCTCTTCCCATCATTGATCTTCAAGCACAATGTACGAATTTTGTCGACATTCTCATCCATTTGGGAAGCTGACAGACATCCAGAAGGAGGTTTGTTGTCAATCAACAGTTCACCTTTTTTGAAACAAGAAAACCACTTGTACCCTTGAATTCTTTCCTTAGCTGCCCTTGTAAACTGTGTTCAACATCACAACAGCTCTGTAGCATTTTTCCCTCCATAGGACACAAAATTTTACAGCTGCACACAGTTCTCTTAAATTGGCTGTCACAATGCACAGAGAGGACCACATGACCGGCCCCACTATGAGACTTGACATCCCTCACTGACCCATAGCCCTGCAGGCGACAACACTGGAGACACAGTGTGGGAACTGTGCCCGATCTGACCCCACCACACAGAGGCAAATCACTGAGGGCGTGCAACAGAACAGCAAGGGGAGCAGAGCAAGGAAGTCCCAAGGAAATACCAAAAATAGTCTTTGGGGCCAGGGAATGGAACCCCATCACACTGAACCAGAAATCACTCCTAAAAGTCAACAAACGGACCCTGAATTATTTACAGACTTTTCTCTTTTTTTTGTCATTGTTTTTTTTCTTGTTCTGTTTCCTTTTGTTGCTTTGTTTTGCTCCGTCTTGTTTTTTGTGCGTATTATTGTCTCTGGTCTATCTAGATAAGAGAAGTAGGCTAAACAATCTGGAGGAGAAAACAACCGGACCATGGCTCTGGGGCGACAAGGGAGATGGGGAGGTGGGGAAAGGAGATGGGTGTTAATAAGCACAAGGACAAGGGACAACAAGTGATCCAAAATCAATGGTAAGGAGGGTACAGGTGGCATGGTAGGGCTTGATCAAGGACAAAGTAACCGAAAGGAATCACTGAACTCAAATAAAGGCTGAGCATGATAGTGGGACAAGAGGAAATTATAAGGAAATAGAGGGGAAAGAACCAGGTGGCAAAGGGTATTCATAGAGGTCTAAATATTGGCATGCACATAAATAAATATATTGATATATGATGATAGGGAAATAGACCTAAGTGCATAGGTTTAGAGGTTTAGTAATAAGGTAGCAGATGGACATTGGGCTCTTTTCAATGCAAGAACAACTTGTTCTGTTAAACTGGCATCCCATGATGCTCAGCTTCTTGACAGGATTCCTGAAGACAAAGTGGGTACATAAGCAAATGTAGTGAAGAAAGCTGATGGTGTTGACTATCAAAAGATATAGTGTCTGGGGTCTTAAGGGCTTCAAGATAAAGCAGCAGCCATCTAGTTGAGAAGCAACAAGGCCCACATGGTAGAAGCACACCAGCCTGTGTGATCACAAGGTGTCTACGGGATCAGGTACCAAGAATCAAAGAACGAAAAATCATTGTGAATGAGGGGGAGTGTGGAGAGGAGACCCAAAGCCCATCTGTAGGCAACAGCACATCCCCCTACAGAGGGTCACACAGCCAGTCAGGGTGCAGTATAGCAACAACGAAACATACTTTCTTTTAGTTCAGCAAAGATGAAACATGCCTTCCTCTAGTACTTTAATGCTTCCTCCCCCCCACTATCATGATTCCAATTTTACCTTACAAATCTGGCTAGACCAGAGGAAGTACACTGGTACGGGTAAGAACTAGAAACACAGGGAATCCAGAACAGTAAATCTCTTAGGATCCATAATGAGTAGCAATACCAGGAGGGGAAGAGGAAGGTAGGGGAAACAATCACAAGGATCTATATATAAGCCCTTCCCTGGGGGACAGATAACAGAGAAGTGGGTGAAGGGAGACCCTGGGCAGTATAAGACTTGACAAATTAACAATAATTTATAAATTGTCAAGGGTTCGTGGAGGGGGCTCAGAGGGAGGGGGAAAATGAGGAGCTGATACCAAGGGCTCAAGTACGAGGGAAATGGTTTGAACAAATGAGCTTGACACAATTGATCCATGTATGGATTGTGTTAAGAGTTGTAGGAGCCCCTCATAAAACTTTATAAAGAAAGAAAAAAGTTCATGGAAGTTTTAATGGATTTGTGAACCCCAAACACAATTTGAAAATTCTTTTAAAAATCTAATAATCAGAAAATACTTTAAGTAATTGGCTGTCTGAAAAAAAAAAAACAAGATTCAAACTGTTTTTATATAAAAGTAAAACTGCTTTTATAGGAAAAGTCACTGTGAACAGAGATTAATCTTCCCAGATAGTGGGAAGGTTACAAGAGGAGTTACGGGATGTTCCCTGGGAGAGTTAAAAAAGTTCCACCAGGTGTGTCCTTTTCTAAGGGACAAAGATGAAAGAGAAGTATCTTGAGGCTATGGTGTGGAAACTTCAAGTTTGCTGTCCCAGCCAAGCCTGCTATCTCCCATGTAAGAACCCTTTTGAAGAAACATGTCCATACTCTTTGCAGTTGCTGATGTTGGGAATGCACGTTAAGGGGAAGCCCAAACTGACACCCAAAACACAGAAACTTCTGAATCGAGAAGCAAAAAGTTATACACTCATTTTTTAAAAAGCAAAAATTATGAAAAAGTACAAAGATGCCAAAAGTATATTGTTGCTAGCTTTTAAGACATGCAACAAAGCAGTTAAACATCAAGGTAAAAGTAGGAGCTTTCACTCCTTCCTGAAGAGCACTTGTCCGGCTAACCCACTCTCTGAGGACATCAGAGAGGAAGGCTCTGAGTTCTGGGAATCGCAATCATGAGATGGCTAGTTCCAAGGGCAAGAGCCCTGCCTTGATATCCAGAACACTGACATTTGGACAGCCAACACCCACTCTCTCTTCCTCAAAAAAGTTACCAGCAGAACAAAGACAGTTTCTCAACTGTCAACAAGAATCCCACAAGACCCCCGAGATGGATTTCATTAATTTCTTGTCTTCTCTGTGAAGGGTGGATTTTGAAAACAAGAAATGTCTGATGTAACTTCTGAAATTAAAACTAATCAACAAACAGGACTTTTTGCTTAAAAAAATGAACACGAGGTCTAAGAGCAAACTTTCCCCTGGCATCCTTCAGTGCTTAGGGAGAAATACCTACTGGGATGAGTATGTGAATCCTGTCTACTTCTGAAGGATGTCAGTATCACAAATCACAGGAAAGGTCTTCCTAAGGAGTCAAGATATACATGGATTTTAAATGCTGCTTTCTTTCTAAGGAAATTGAGACCTACATTTCTCGGGTATCAGTAACCTAGGTGCAAATTCAGAAAAAGGGTCAATTATCAGTCTTTGTATCCCCAAAACCACCTGAACAGCTTAATCTGTAAAATCTCAATGCTGTTCTTATTTTGACAACACAATAATTTGCTTTGATGAAGACCTATTTCCAGGTCAGAAAATTACCATCAGCACAAGAATAAAAGCTTTGCTATCATCTTAAATCTTTTTTAGAACAGATGCACCTTTACAATACAAAAAAAGAGAGAAGGTAGGGTTGTGGTCAATATGGCTTTTTAAAAGCACTTCAAATAAATGACTTAAGATACTCCATCCAGTGGAGTTTTGTTTGGTTTGGGGGGGCGGGGGAAGGAGGCTATGTATATGTTCACCTTTGGACAGTCACAAAAATATTGAGAGTAGCACTGTTTCTAACTATCAAAACTTGGAAACTATGCCCAAATTCTTATCAGTGGAAGCAGAAACTGAATTGTGGCTATCCATATAATATGATACTAGTGGTTGTGCGCGGGACTGCGGCCCACTGGGATGGAGGTTCAATTCCAGCAGAGGCTTCACAGGAGCAAAGGCTGGGATTCCTACTCCCACCACCAGAGGGCAGTGATGCACCCCCAAAAAACAATATGATACTAAACAGTACTAAGAATAATTGACATAAACCCTCCAGCAAAAATATAAATGAATCTCACAAATAGCATTAAGAAGTCAATCACAAGAATACACAATATGGTATCCTTTATTTGATACCATAGATCAATTTCTTTTACATTAAAAAATCAGGATAATGGTTACTCTTATGAGAGTTAATGACAGCAAGAAGACCTGAAAAGTATTTCTTGATGGTACCACATTCTCAAGCTGGTCTAGAGCTGATGATGGTAGGCACTCAGTTGTACATTTATGGCTGTACACTAGTCATACTATCCCTCAATAAAAGTACAGGAATGAGAATGGAAAAGAGAATTCTTTTTTTTTTTTTTGGGGGGTGGGGAGGGCATCACTGCCTCTGGTGGTCATGGACGCTACCCGGTGCTGCTCCTGCGAGACCCCACTGGATTTGACACCAAGCCTGCAGACCGCAGTCCCGTACCCAACCACTTATGCCACCGAGGCTCTGACCGGAAAAGAAAATTCTAAAGCATGAAATGAAATAGTGTATTCACTTCTGAGGGATGAGTTGAGCCTAGGAAGATCTCTTTTTTGGGGTGGGGTGGGGGGCCAATCACACTCCTGGTGGGAGTAGGAAGTCCAGTCTTGTTCCTGGAGAGCTGCTGCTGGATTTGAACCACCAACTCTGTGGGCCACAGTCCCGCACACAACCACTATGCTATCGGGGGTCAGCCTTAAAGTATGAAATGAAAACATTTTTTTTTGGCATCACTGCCCTCTGGTGTGAGTGGGAGGCCCTGCCTTGCGCCTGGAATTTGAACCGCCAAGCCAGTGGGCTGCAGGTCCGCACTCAACCACTACGTCACCGGGGCTCAGCCCGAAACCTCAGAATAGTTTTCGTTCTATTAACATTTTAATTAGCATTTTCATCCATAAGCCTCATCTCTAAAAGGTAAGGAAATAACTATTATGCTCTAAAATATTAAACTTCTCAAAGTAGATTTTTGGATCTAGCAATCCTTTAATCATCCCAGATAGTCATAGCAAAATAAACATAGTCAATATCATAAGCACTGTTAACATGACATAGGACCTGGCATTTGGTTGTACATAAGGTCTCGATGAATTGGGACCAACTTGATGGCACCTAACACTTTTACATGTTTAGTTTATCCTAATAACTCTAGCTACTGGTAAGTGTTAAGCATTATTTGAGTATAAATGTATATATTCTTTTTGAAGGGTCATTTGGTCATTAACAATTTAAATGAACATAATCTAAGACCTAACAATTTCAACTTCTTCCAGCTGGGCTGAGCCCTGGTGGCTTAGTGGTTGTGTGCAGGCCTGCAGCCCACAGGGTTGATGGTTCAAATCCAGCAGCAGCTCTCCTGGAGCAAGACTGGGCTTTCTACTCCAACCAGGGCAGTGATGCCACCTTGGGAAAAAAAAATGGCATCAACTTCTTCCAGCTGAAGGTTTATTTTTATTTTTGTTCTTTTTTCCTGAGGAAAACTATATATGAACAAACACAATTTCCACATTACACTGATATCATTTTTCTATTTATCAATCACATTTGAGCCAGTGTTAAAGAAATATTACTTATAATTGGACAAATTATATTAATAGTTGCCTTCCAAATAGCAGCTTCCTTTCATAATTTAGTCTTTTTCAGATTCTTTGTTTGTCGTTCCGTGGTGGTGTAAATAATTTTCACTTGGAGGATGCAAGTGTGAGTTCATCCAAAGGCATGTTGGAAGGGACCTGGCAATCTGTTTCAAAACCCATCATCCACTGAGAATCCTAAGGGACAGTTACCTGACTCTCACGAGTCAAAATGAACTCAAAAGCAACTAGTTAGTTATATACCCACTATGAGCATGGATTCTGATTAACAGAGATCTTTTCAGACTGAGTAGAACTGCTCTCCAGGATTTCTGAGCCTGGCACTTTCTTTATAATTTCAATAATGTACTTTATTTCACAAAATACATTTGCTATATTACAATTTCAACATATTATGAGTGGATAGTTTTAAATTATTCTAGTTTACATAATTTTTGGTACTCAAGTATTCAAAATCCAATATTTTCTTTTTCTGAGGCTATAAATCTTTATGGAAACAAACTGTCTCATTTTTCTCCCAAAGACTGGATGGTGGTCTTGAATGACTGATCTCCCAGTTAGCAGCCTAGATGCTTACCCCATTGAGCTAGCAGGGTACATGGCATTAGCTGGTTGGTTAAGTTTTAGTTCACCATTTTAGGTTAAACTTTAGTCAGATCAAAAGAAGTCACAGATCATAGGAGAGCAAATAAGTGCAGTATGATACACTTTCACACTATACCGATTTAAATGGATTGGATATTTGAAATGAGATGTTTGACTTTTCTCACTCTGCAATACAAGAGTAAATCTGTTCCTCATAAACACAGAATTAACATGTATGATCCAGCAATTCCACACCACTGAAAGCAGAAATTAAGATTCTTGTACACCAATTAATTCTTGTACCACAGTATTATTTGCAACAGCTAATGGTGTAAGCAATCTGAGGAAGGACTAAGTGCTGAAGAAAAATGTGTCCTGGATCTAAAGCAGAGTGGCATCCTAAGGGGTTTCTTACAGGATCATACAGGAAGCGGGGGAGAGAGGAGTGAAATTTTTGATTGCCCCCACCACCACTTAAGTGTCGTTGATGACCCATCAGTCTGCAGTCTATACCATGCTATTGTTAAGTGTCATTGAGTTGGCTCGGACCCGAGGCAACCCTACATACAACAGAATGAAACCTGCACAGCCCTGTGCCATCCTTGCCATGCCCCTATACCTGAGCCCATTGATGCAGGCGCTGTGTCAGCGCATCTCGTAGAGGGCCTTCCTTTTTCACGACCTGTCCATTTTACCAACCATGATATCATTCTCTAGAGCAGAGATTCTCAACCTTCCTATTGCCACCACCCTGTAATACAATTCCTCTTGTTGTGGTGACACTCCACCCCCCCACCCCCCCCAGCAGAAACTTATTTTTGTTGCAACTTACTAACTATAATTCTGCTACTGTTATGAATCAGGCGACTCCTGTGAAAGGGTATTCAACCTCCAAAGGGGTCCACGACCCACAGGTTGAGAACTGCTATTCCAGGTGCTGAGAGCCTGACAATATGTCCAGAGTATATAAGACAAAGTCTTGCCCCCCATGCCTCCAAGGAGCTCTCTGACTTGGCTTCTTCTAATACAGATCCATCTGTCCTTCCAGCGGTGCATGGTACTTTCAATATTCTGCAGCTCCACAATTCAATCGCATCTCTTCTATGGTCTTCCTTATTCAAGTCCGACTTTCACCTCCGTATGAGGCAATGGAGGACACCATGGCTTGTGTCAGGCACACCTTAGTCCTCAAAGAAACATCCTTGCTCTGCAATCCTCAAAAGAGGTCTTATACAGTAGACCACTGGTCTGTATTAATGAGGTGACGCAGGTGGGAGTCAATCAAGTTAAAAAAGACCTCAATTTTCTATCAACCAGGCCTTTAACAAGGTCCCCAAAAGGCTCTGGACATAGGCGCTCCACCACTGTATACAGGAGCACCCACTATGGAGAGGGATGCCGGGGTTCAGAGCCATACCAGACCTTGTCCATGCAGCTCTTCATTTGTGTCCTCTACAATAAAACTATAATAGTTAAATTCAGTACCTTTCAAGAGTCATTTTATATTGTGGTAGTTACATAATTTCATGTCAATTTTAAAATATATCAAAGTGTAGGGGTGGAGTCCAACCTGTCAATCACCAATCAGGTCACACACACTCTGATGGTGGTGCCTCTTGTGAGCATGACCTTCACATAGGGAAGGTCCTGGGAACCCTGCCCCCCACCCGCCCCCCCTGCCTACACCTTCCTGCTGGTTGACCCCGATTATGGCCAGAGTCATGGCCATTGGATCCACAGGATTTTGTAGCCCCAGTCTGTGACCTTCCTGCATTCTGCATCATTGCATGTGGCTGTATGAGTCTGCAGAGGGACTTAAGAATTTGAGTTTGACTGGGCGGGGATGTTTTCTCAACACATAGTTACTTCTTGATAAAAATCTTTTTCTTATACATGAGTGTCGCTCGATGTGTTTCTCTAGTCAACCAGGCTTAACACTATACTATAAACTCTAGGTAGTGGGAGCCTGAACATGTCCATGGTGAGGGCAGAAGAAACCCCTGCGCTTACAGCCAGCTTCGATCCTGAAGGAGTAGGAACCTCCCACAGATCTACAGCCAAATCAGAAGTGAGATAAACCCTGGGAACTCCCAAAGTAAGGGCTGGCATTCAAAAGGGGTACTGGGAAAAGTAAATTTATAGCCAGCAGGTGAGAAGTCATGGGAACTCCCAGGAGTTTTTCTACACTGAAAATTCCTTTGCTTATGTGATATAAAATTTTATACAACTTTCATCCCATCAAACTATGTTTTCAAAAATAACATAGCTCTTTATCCTTCCCATCTGCAGTTATGTGTATGCTTAAAAGACAAATCACTCAAGAAGACTGCTTGCAAAGTAACAATGTTCCCCTACTTTCCTGTCTTACATTATTTACTACCCTACTACCCTCCCCTTCGCTAAGAAAAAGAGAATTTGAGGAGTATCATTTAGGGGCACAATTGTAAAGGCTCCAGTTAACTAAAATTGGGAAAATGAACTAAAAGTGGGACTCCTTGTCAAAATCACCTCTTCCCTTTTCACTCTGGCTTAGGCACATAATTGGTTCAGGTATTCCCCTATATTGAGTATGTATTTAAAAACAAAACCACTTGGTTTCCAACTCCTAAGGACCCCATAGGACAGAGCAGACCTTCCCTACTGGGTGTCCAGGGCTGTAATCTTTACAGCAGCTGACTGCCACTTCTCTCCCCCAAGAGATTGGCTGCCAACCTCTCCGTTGACAGTCAAGAGCTTAATCACTGCACCACTATCAGAAAACTAAGCACATTGCAAGTGAATTATTCCTACTCACAGCAACCCAACATATGGTTTCTAAGGTTGTTTGAAAACAGACAGCTTCATCTTTCTCACTCACAGAGGCAGGTGGGTTTGAACTGCCTCCCTTGTGGTTAGCACGCCAATGCTTACCTGATGGTGCCACCTGGGCCCCCTTCGAGACATTACATAACTGCTAAAGCTGAACAGTCGCACAAAGGTACAAGATGTGGCCTGCATCTAATGAGAGAAAAGAGCAGAGCAAGCAGAAAGGAACCTCGGTGTTCTCTGGACCCTGGATTCCTGGCTAAGAACTTCTTAGATCCAGGTGAAGACTGATACCAAGAAAACACAAGGTGAGCACCAAGGAACATCAGGCCCACGGATGGTGACAGGAGATAGCGGCCTTCCCTCTGAGAAGTGAGACAGAGAAAAGCCTTCCCCTAAAGCTGGCACCCTGCACTTGGACTTCTGCTAAACTGAGAGAGAAGACATGCCTGTCAACACCATCGACTTCTGTATTCTGTTAAAGCCGCGCCATAAAGCTAAGACAGACCCTGGCTCCACATCAGCTTGACTGGAAATGCACAACCACAATTAGGTGAGTAGGGCGGCCCCATCTTCTTCTCCCGAAGGCTTTACAGAACTGATACACAGAATCACCGACGATGGAAAAGGATGCATTTGGATGCAAGAGGCGCGCTGCTGTGTAACAGTTAAAGCACCAACAGGTCGGCGATTCATCCCCACCGTTCACTGCAGGGGAAAGGGATGGGGCCATCTGCTTTCGCAAAGATAACAGCCTTGGAAACCCAACGGCGAGGTTCTCTCCTGCGATCGGGTCGCTGTGAGTCGGAATCAACTCCCAGACCGAGGGTTTGGTTTGGGGTTTCGAGATGCGAGTGACAGGGGGCTCCCGGAAAAGCAGGGGCCTGACAGGCGCAGGGGCGGCAAGGGAGAGGCTCTCAGACAGGAAAGCACAGGGCGGGCCACCCTCCCTGGACAGAGCTCATCCGAGGAGTCGGGGGGAAGCCGTGGGAATGCGGCCGGCCAGGGGCCCTGAGTGCACGAAGAAGGGGGGGCTCACACCGCAGAACGGAGATCCAACCCAGGGGGCAGCGAAGGGGGCTGCGGCCAGCGCCGGACACTGCGGCGACGGCAGGGGAGCCGCGAGCAGGCGGGAGTGAAGAGACACCAGGGGCACAGAGACAGACGGGCGGGCGGGCCCACGGGGCTCGCGCCGGGCCTCACCCTCTCATCGTGAACTTGACCACCGCGAGTCTGGAGCCCGCGCCGCTCAGCTCCGGCTGAAAGTCCGGGTCGCTCCCCACCGGCTTCACACCCACCATCCTCACAGAGAGCCAGGCAGGGCAGGCGCGACGCCGCCGATTCGAAACGCAAGGGGCCGACGACCCGGGAGAGGAAGGAGGGGGCTCGCTCGCGAAGGCCCAGGCCTGGACAGCAGAGTGGCGACCGCGGCCTCTCCGCCCAGGGCTCTCAGTGCCTAGTCACGCCAGGCGGAGGAGCGGCCGAGGGGGCGGGAACCGGAGCAAGGAGGGGAGAGGCCAGGGCAGGGACGGCGTGCGGCACCCAGCAGCCACCGCGCGGCAGGGCGGACGGGACGTGCGCGCCCTGACGTCATTTCCGCGCCGCCCGCCTCGGTCTTCGCCGTCCAATCCCGAAACGCGAGCCTTGGCCCCACCCTCTCCTGAGGAGCCTCCGGGTGCCTGGAGCGGCGCACGCGCGCGTGAGGAGGCGGCGAGGGCATGGGCGGACTTCGGGCTCCGAAGGTGCTTTATTCTCCCGCTTTATGGCCCTTCCTTGGGAATCGTGAGCCCTCTCATTCTCGAGCTCCAAGCGGACTCTTCAGATTTCCACGACTTTGGGGCTGAGCCCCGGTTCCGTAGTGGTTGTGCGCGGGACTGCGGCCCACTGGGTTGGAGGTTCAATTCCAGCTCCCAGGAGCAAAGACTGGGCCTCCTACACCCACCACCAGAGGGCAGTGATGCGTAAAAAAAAAAATTAAAAAAAAATAAAAAGATTTTAACGACTTCCTGAGACGAAATGCGTTTAGAGAGATTTATTTTTATTTTCATTTGATACGGAGGCTGTGTGCAAACCTTCCGTAAAGGCTGTGCATCTATCTAAAAGACAAATGCA
>PVJH01015923.1:0-21052 GCA_004026705.1 Nesogale talazaci
TGAACCTCCATCCCAGTGGGCCGCAGTCCTGCGCACAACCACTACGCCACCGGGGCTCAGCCGGGTTTTGGGGGTGATTTTTAAGGCTCCTTCTCTGAGCAAGACCCATTCTCTCTATGTCTTTGGACTCTGCTGGAAAGAGCCACCCTCCAGGCCTGGGTCTGACAGGAGGGCATTGTGCTAGATGGGTGACTCCCCTCCCCTCTTCCAGAGTCCTCGGTCCTTAGGACAAGGGGACTGGGGGGAGGAGAGTTTGCCTCTGGTGTCAGAGGTCCTCTGCCGTTCATAAGGGTTCCTGGCATTTCTCCTCAAGCACAAACACAGAGCTCGAGCCGTTTCCACTTAATTCCCTGGGGGGAGTGAGTGGAACATAAAGTCGGGAACAACCTCCTCATAAAGCTGTCTAAACAGAGGAGACAGTCTCAGGAACAGTGGGGGCCTCCGCACCAGAGCCGGGGCTGTTGCTGCGCCCGCTGGCATATCGGAGACGGGGTTCTAGCTCTGAGTTAGTGGTTAGGTGAGGAGAATTCCTCCCAGCCACCGGGTTTTAATTTTATCTATGAGATGCTCAGCCCAGTCTCACCACTTGGCCCGCGACCAACACCTAGTGGTTCATTTGTAGGCTCGTTTCTACGAAGAATGCAGCCACTTGTCAGCTCTCCTGGAAGCATCTGCCCAGAGATCCAACGTGGGGGGCCGGGAAGAGGGGGAGAGGTGGAACGATGGACACCTAACCACACACACACACACACACACACACACACACACACACACCCTGGGGGGGGGGGGGGGGGGGAAAAAAAAAACCCCAGGGAAGGGAAACGTCAGTGTGACATATGAAAGTAATCATAATGTATCACTTATCAAGGGGCTCACGAGGGTGGGGGTTGGGCTAAAGAGGAGCTGCTACCAAGGGCTCCATAGAAAGTAAATGTCTAGAAAAGAATGATGGTAACAAATGTACAGATATGCTTGATGCAATTCAAGTAGGGACTGTTATGAGTTACAAGTGCCCCCAATAAAGTGATCTTTTCATGGGAGGGAGAGATTGAGGCGCACGCTGCACCCAACACTGCTGCAGCACCGGGCCTCTGGACCACATGGGGTTGTTCTGCAGACAGGGCTCCTCTGATACAGTGACACCTTGCTTTGGGTGCAGTCTTTGTAGGGGCAGCCAAGAAAATGGGTGAGACACTGCCATCTTGTGCCGTGTTGGGGTAAAGTCAGTATGAAATGCGACAACGGGGGCCCTAAACACACTTCTAAGCTTGCCCGCCACTTGGTCATCTTCTGCAGCCTTCCTCCTGGGACATCATTTTGCTTCCCCAAGCAGAGTGTTGGGAGGAATCAGAGACAGCATCCTGAGGTCAGAGCTGAGGACAAAGAGCACCATGACCCGCTGCTAGGAATGTGTAAACTTCCCCTATTTGCTTCACGTGTCTGGGTCTGAACATTGCGGAGCGAGGAAAATGAGGGCAATAATACCCATCTTGCAGTGTCATTAAAAGGTCACATTGAAACGATATACAATTTATACCCAAGACATTGTATTTTCGATGGTGACCAGATGTCATACTTTCTAACAATTTGTCCTGTGTCCCGGGGAGCTTTAAAATTAAATAAATATATTACAATACTATTTTTGCGTTCCATGAACATTTGTTTGTTTGTTTTTTGGGCATCACTGCTCTCTGGTGGTGGGAGTAGGAGGCCCAGCCTTTGCCCCTGTGGAGCTGGAATTGAACCTCCATCCCAGTGGGCCGCAGTCCGTGCACAACCACTACGCCACCGGGGCTCAGCCCCTCTATGAACATTTTGTTGCTCCATATAGACCAAATTTTTAATGAAGAGCCCCCCTTCTCCCCAGTCAATGGTGTCCCACTTAAAATTTGATCACTTTACGTGACCACCAAAAGAACAGGCAGGTCTGTCTCGGAAGAAGGACAACCAGAGGGCTTCTTGGCAGTGGGAGGGGGGACCTGTTTCCAGGAAGGACGTCATGCCTGGTCAAGCGAATGCGGGAAGCCCCTGGACAACACGGATTGCCACCGTGACTGCAACTCGCTGAGACGTTGGCATGGGGAGGGCGGCCCCGGGCGCAGCAGGATTTCGCTGTTGTTCGGAGTCACTTTGGGTCAAGCGGCCGCGGGAACGCCTCTCACAGCACCTCAAATCGTTGACGGTTTGCTCTTCTGGTTCCCTGCCCCCGCAAGACAGGCTTCCTCTAATGCTCAGTGGGGCCAGGCCCTCAAGGTGCCCCGAGAGGGCGAGCGCCTGCACAACCAACCCAACATGTCCATCGCACTGACGCTCGCGGCTGCAAGGGTCTTTTTCTTTCTCTCTCTTTTCTACGGTTTTATTCATATGTCATGCACTCCCACAATTCAGTCACATTAAGAAGAGCTGTACAATCAGCACCGCAATCAGTTCTAGAACGCTTTCTTCTTCGGGCGTCCTGTCATTCATATCATTATTTTGTTTTAATTGTGGGAAAAATAGACACAACAAAACATTCTCCAATTCAACAATGTCTGCAGTCTAGTCCAGAGCCGTTGATTATATTAACTGTGATGTGTGATCATCAGTGAGAACCTTTTCCAAGTTGTTCTGCTTCTATTCACAGAAATCCCACGTCCCCTTACGCAGTAACCACTTTCTCCTTCTTCCTTGGTAACCATTGTTCAAGTTTGGGTTTTTATTTGCTTACTAGTAACTTTCTGGATATAAATTTGTGGGAAACAAAAATTTCTCTCAAGTTGCTTCCCCCAAATGTATGGCAAACTTAGCTGCTTGCTTCAGCTGACAAGTGACTATAAACATGGAGGTCGCTCAAGTGGAAAATATTTCAAAATGAAAATGGCAACATGTGTACAGATACACTTGATACATATGATGTACTGAATGTTATAAGAGCTGTAAGAGCCCCCAATAAAATAATTGAGAAAGAACAAACGTGGAGGCCAACACAAGTAGGTCAGGGGGTTTTCTCCCTACGGGTTACCAGCCAACTAGCACAATCCGGCTATATAGTCTGTCCCACTCTATGTAAGGCCCACTCCCTACTTTCCTGAAGCAGCCCAGGGGAGTCAAACAAGGATGACCAAGGTTAGGCTACCCTCATGAATCTAACACAAGGGTCCTCAAACTTTTTAAACAGGGGGCCAGTTCACTGTCCTTCAGACCGTTGAAAGGCCGGACTGTAGTTAAAGAAAACAAACATCAAACATCAGAAAAACAAACAAACAATGAACAAATTCACTGTGGGCCTGGGGTGAGTCATCTGCTAAACAGGACAGGCAGCAGCAGTAAAACACCCGGCGGCCGGATAAATGTCCTCGACCGGCCGCTGCATGCAGCCGTAGGTAGATTCTAGGACCCCATCCCAAAGGTCTGCGACAGGTCACACAGAGTCAACCCTGTCAGCACCATTCTAGTGGCCACACTCACATGATCCCCCCTGGGAAAGCTCACACCGGCCAAGAGAAACCACCTGCCTGTCAGTGTGTCCTTCTGGAACTAGGGGCCCAACACAAAACTGGGGCTTTTGGGCCATGTGGCTGTCGATGTGCTGGGAAGAAGGCTGGCGAATCTGGAGTGGAGACCCTGGGAGCAGACCTGTGAGGTACTCGTCCCAGCATGTCCAAGAAGACCCTGGTGACCTGGTGCTGCACTAGAGCAAAGATGAACTGCTTCTTCCTGTGTGCTTCTGGGAGAGGGCAAGGGTTACTACAGAGGATTAGGTCCTAGGGCTGGCCGGGCCCTGCAACCAGAGGGTTACTGTGATAACCGGTCATCACTTCTGCAATACGAAGCTCAGAAAACTTGCTCTTCAGTCCTACCGCTTCTCCTGCACATGCACTTATCTTTGTTTTCCAGCTATCTTGGAATTTCTGCTCCTGGTTTCATCTTGTTTTGATGTTTATCATTTAGGGCAGGAATTCTAAGTGCTGAGCCAATGGAAGGCTTCAAAGGATCTATAAACAACTTGAAATGTTTGCATACTTGTCTGTTTCCTGGTACAAGGGTCTTTGACATTGACCTTTTTCAAGAAACCTAGGACTCCACAGAAGACTAAAATCCATCACATTAAAGTGGCCAGACATCCTGCTCTTTAACCATTTAACAACATCCTGAAATATTTTAAAATTAAATAAATAGGGCTGAGCCCCGGTGGCGTAAGTGGTTGAGTGCGGGACTGCAGCCTGAGGGCTTGGCGGTTCAAATCCAGCGGCGGCTCTCAGGAGCAGCACTGGGTAGTGCCCACAACCACCAGAGGCAGTGATGTACCCCCCCCCCCCAAATTAAATAAATATATTACAATAGTATTTTTGCATTCTATGAACATTTTTGTTGCTCCATATAGACCAAATTTTTAATCAACAACCCCCTTCTCCCCCTGGTCAATGGTGTCCCGCTTAAAATCTGGTCACTTTACTTAGGGATGACAGACCAATATACCCATCCTAATATTTGTCATACTTGATCATTGTTTAGTTTCAGCCAATTTTTCTCAATAGGAAAGGAACAGAAAGGAATAGTGTTAAACTTTACCAACTCTTGCTATTTCCCCAGCACCTTGAAACCAGCAGCAGCTCCGTGGATGAGTTACAGTTAGCTTCAGAACCCCATGGGGTGGATATGAGGGAGCACTAACTCAGCTGGCAGTGGGTTTCGTTTGGGTTAGCACCTAATTTAAAAAGCAGACTCGTGGGGCTGAGTCCCAGTGGCGTAGTGGTTGTGTGCGGGACTGTGGCCCACTGGGCTGGAGGTTCAAATCCCGCAGCAAGGCTAGGCCTCCTCCTCCCACCGCCAGAGGGCAGTGATGCCCTCCCCCACAAAAAGCAGACTCACTGTTGCCACCTCAAGTCTGTCCCCAAGGCTCTCCAGGACAGAGTGGAATGGTGCCTGGGGCTTTCTGAGACTGTAGCTCTTTAGGTGAATAGAAAGCCTCACTGTTCTCCTGTGGTTTCGAACAGCTGACCTTGCAGATACCACGTAACCACTATACCACCAGGTACAGGACCTAATTAGTGCTCAATAATTATTTCCTGACTAAATGAAGACTTCATGATTACTGCTGCCATTGAACAAGGCTTATGTGAGGGCATCTAAACAGATCAATTATATTCTGTTTACTCGTGGGAGACAGAGAAAAATAGTCCTCTCAACTCCACACATCTCAAGACATCAATGGTTTTGTGTGTGTGTGTGTTTATCTCCATATATTTACATTTGCCATTTCAACCATTTTTTACATGTACAATGCACTGATATTATCTTCACCATGTTATGAAACCTTCACCACTGTCCGTTTCCAAGTAGGACACTGACTTTCAGCATAGATGGGCCTGTCGAGACCCAGGCTGGGAGAGAAGCTGAGTGAAGACAGGTGGCTGGCTGAGCACCAGGAAAGGAGCAGTGAGCAGACGTTCAGGTAGGATGACATTCTGACAGAGCCGACTCCCACAACGAGGATGCAGAGAGTTGATAATTCCTGGCGACAATCTAGGTCTGCCAGATTCAAACCGGAAAGTGTACTCATGTGCTCGAAACGACAAATCTCATCTTTAGAGGCAAATGGGAGTTGAGAAACCAGTTGGTTTGTGTTTGGGCCAGGGTCGAACCAGGCAGCCCCTTGCACCAGCCTCACAAGAAGGAGATGAACAACCTGCTGAACTTAGGAACCACTGCCTCTGGCATTTCACAGAGCTTATCTCCCTGAGGGGCACAGCCCCTTCACAGAGCTTATCTCTCAGGGTCTGTACAGCCTCTTCCCTCAGTGTTCCAGGAGGCAGATCTGTGTTCTCACAAACCATATCCCGACTCAGACCCTGCAACTGCCCCATCCCCCTTATTGGTACATACATCCTTGGCTCCAGCCCTGTCTAAGTCCCACTGCCTCACTGCTGCCAGGAATGGCTTCCCTGGCCTAACTTTGAGGCCTCAGAACTTGCCCAGGAGCTCAAGATGCCCCGTCCCTTTCTCTGCTGTCCCTTCCCATCCCCAAAGTCCTTCCCTATCTCAATAAAGTCTGTCTTTACATTTCATTGCTAACTGAGCTCCATCTCCTTTCTGCAGCTCCGTCTCAACCTCTCAGCTTGTATTTCTAACTTCTTTGGAATGATGGACTGGATCGCGCATCAGTGTTCTGGCTTTGTTTCATCTGATAGATATATGTATACCCATTGCCATCAATCCATGCTGACTCACCGCAGCCCTACATAGGGTTTCCCAGGTGCTCAATCTTTCGGGGAGCAGAAAGCCTCCTTTTCACCACAGAGGGGCTGGGAAGTTTAAGCCGGTGACTTTGAAGTTAGCTGCGCAATGCTTACCTGACAGTGCCATTGGGACTTATATATACGCTTGTCGACAAAAGTCACTTAATTATTAAATAGTCATATTTTCTATAGGATGCTATAGGTTATGTATCAAGTATAGTGTTTGTTTTTTTAAAAAATACTTAAGTTTTTAGAGAGACTTATAGAGATATCCTAATGATGCTATTCGTTGCCATAGACTGTTTGGATTTATGGTGATTTCATACATAAAACCAAAACCAAACTCATTGCCATCGAGTTCATTCTTCTTTTTTTTTTGTTTTGTTTTGGGCATCACTGCCCTCAGGTGGTGGGAGTAGGAGGCCCAGCCTTTGCTCCGTGGAGCTGGAATCGAACCTCCATCCCAGTGGGCCACAGTCCCGCGCACAACCACTATGCCACCAGGGCTCAGCCCCATTCTTTTTTATTTATTTATTTATTTATTTAGTGGGGGCATCACTGCTCTCTGGTGGTGGGAGTAGGAGGCTAAGCCCCACTGCTGGAATTGAACCTCCGTCCCATTCTTTTTTATTTTTATAAATAGCTTTATGGGGGGGGGGCTCATACAATTCCCATCATGGTCAATTGTATGCAGGCCACACTTGCACATATGTTGCCATCATCACTCTCAAAACACCCTCCACTTAGGCCCTCAGTATCAGCTCCCCATATTTCCCCTTCCTTCCCCCTCCCCCTAGAACTCTTAATAATTTACAAATTGCTATTACTTTTTTCATATCGTACACTGTCGACTATCCTGAATTCCCCAAGGTTCCAGCTCCAGTGTACACTCCCCTGGTCCAACCGGATTTGTAAGGTACAATTGGGATCACGAAAGTGGGTGGGAGGAACTAGAGGAAAGTTGCATATTTCATTGTTGCTACACTGTACCTTGGCTGGCTCGTCTCCTCCATGCAACCCCTCTGTAAGGGGATGTCGCTTCACCTATTGGGCTTTGGAGCCCCAATCTGCACTCCCCCTCATTTATAGTGATAGAATCTTACTTCTTTGATGTCTGATACCAGATCTCTTGGACACCTCGTGGTCACACAGGC
The DNA here is from genome assembly GCA_004026705.1 of Nesogale talazaci. Classification (NCBI taxonomy): domain Eukaryota; kingdom Metazoa; phylum Chordata; class Mammalia; order Afrosoricida; family Tenrecidae; genus Nesogale; species Nesogale talazaci. The sequence goes on from PVJH01015923.1 coordinate 7,373, forward strand.
TGGTGTGCCTCTTCTATAGTTTGACCCGTGGCGACGCTACCGCACAGAGAGGAACATGGGCGTACGTGGGTTTCCCAGACTGAGAGAGCTGCGTCTTCCTCCTGTGAAGTGGCTAGCGGTCTCACACTGCTGACAGGATGCTCCCGGAGCTCCTCGGTTTCACGTATGCACACTGTCCAGCCTTGAGTCAGCATCACCAGTAGGCATGTTTCAGCCAGAGTAGGGGTCTCATTGTTGATCTCATTCCCGGGCTTCCTTGGCTACCCCTGACCCTCTGCTTGGCCCAGCACGATGGCCTTTTCTACAATCGGCCTTTCCTGATGATGTGTCCAAGGTAAGCAAGACTGACTGCTCCCCACCACCACTCAGGCCTCTGATTCTTTCTGCGGGGTCCGGCTGTTCAAATGCATAGGAGACGAATGGCGAGGGCCTGGGTGGCTCGAATGATCTTGAACCGTGTATGTGATCTCTTTACTCCTCACAGCTTTACAGAGGTCTTTTGCTGATTTCCCACGAGCACATACATGGTGAGATTTCCATGGATCTGAATAGGCTTTGCCGACCTGGGAGGTCAAGCCTTTCATTTGGTAGATCACCTGTGTTGCCGGGCCATCACACGGTCTGGCGTAAGCGTGGAGCTGCCACGGTGGTCACAGCAGTCTTTACTGGTCCTGCCTCTGCTCCTTCTGCAGGGGCCTGGGGCCTGTCTCATCTCCCTGGCAGCGCTGTGCAGCCCTGCATCTGCAGAGCAGACGTTCTCACACCATTTGGAAAGGACCCCTCTTTCTGTTTTTTTGTTTTTTGGGGCTTCACTGCCTCTGGTGGTTGTGGGCACTACCCAGCGCTGCTCCTGAGAACCGCCACTGGATTTGAACCGCCAAGCCCGCGGGCCACAGTCCTGCACTCAACCACTTACGCCACCGGGGCTCAGCCTGAAAGGACCCCTCTTTCTACTGAGACTGAAAGGGGCAGTGGGCCTTAAGTTCTGAGGACGAGGCCTGCAGGAGGCTACATACAGGTAATGACAAAAGCCCCACATGCATTTGCAGAATCCAGCCTCCATTGACTTCCCTGGCCAAGGAGACCGGGAGGGGGAGTTGGTTATTGCGGGGCTGCTAATGGAAAGCGGAGCACTTTGCAACTCCCAGCTGCTCTGTGGGAGAAAGACGGGGCTTTGTGCTTTGTGAAGAGTTAGGTGTAGCAAGGTCGGCAGTTCAAAACTCTCTGGAGAATCATGGGGCTTTCTAACCCCCGGAAGGGTTAGTGTCTTGGAAAACTCACAGGAGCACTTTTACCCTGTCCTACAGAGTCCCAGAAGCTGGGATCAATTTGGACAGCAGTTTGAGGTTGTTTTGGGGGTTTTTTTGAGACCATTAATCAGGAATGTAAGCAGTCTGGTCCCCAGGCAGAGGGCATTGGAAAGTGTGTTACTACCACTCCCTCAACCAGTCCAGGGAGGAGCAATGTCCCTCGGGCTGGCCTTGGTGTGTCCTTTATGATGACTGCCCTCTAGATTCACGAAGTCAGAGTCATGCCCCCACCATCTGGTAAGGCCTTGCGGAACAGATGACTCCCGATCATGTGACGCCTCCGGGTGCAGCAACTCTCTGCCACCAGCCATACCTCTGTGAGTTTCCCTTTGTCTGCCCACCTCCTGTTCAAGCCTCCAATTCCCTGTAAACCCTTGGGCCCCATTAAGACCGCAAATGAATGGTTTTCCTAATCTGGATGGTATGGCCTTGTCATTTTCTTGTCTTCTGTTTCCAACTTAATATTCTTCTTAATTATATGAGATTCAAAGTCTCTTTTGAATCTTTTAAACCGCTGGAACATCAGCCGTTGGGGGGCTCAGAGATACCTGCTACAGACTATGAAGGTTCTACACTAATGATGTGACTGAAATCTTGTCAGGTTTTTGTTACAACATTACTTTTTGTTTTTTTTTGGTGTGTGTGTGTGAGAGAGAGAGAGAGCGAGAGCGAGAGCGAGAGCGAGAGAGAGAGAGAGAGAGAGAGAGAGACATCACTGCCCTGGTGGGAGTAGGAAGCCCAGCCTTGCTCCTGGAGAGCTGCTGCTGGATTTGAACTGTGAACCCTGCAGGCCGCAGTCCCGCACTCAACCACTAGGCCACCAGGACTCAGCCCTACAACATTACTCTTTTATTTTACCTTTCTAGGTAGCACACCTTGGAAGAAAATTGCCTTCATCCTTCACCTTCTTAAGGACAAAATATCTACATAAATTATTTGAATTTGTTTTGGAAATAAAAATTTTCCATTTTTAATTCTCTTCCACTTGACTTATTAAACCATTTATTGTATATTGAAGATTTATGTATCATTTATTTCATATTTGGGGTTGTAACTTAATATGACTTTTTTGTTGTTGCTCAAGCTTTTCCAGCTTTGACCAGCTCTCTCCATTGGCTCCTGCGTCTCTGACATTCCTCCTTTTTCTTACTTTCTCTCTCTCTTTCTCTTTGGAGCTTGACCTTATTTTTAAGCACTATAAGATGCTTCAGACTCAACTACTATTTTCCTTGTGCTGGTTCTCGAGTCAACCATTTTTCCTAGGAGTGGTAGTTTCTTCTATTGGAGAGTGGTCTTCGAGACCAAAGTTGGGTGCTGGGTGTGCACGTGGTGCCTCCAGGCTCTCCTCAGCAGAGAGCATGGACATGCATGTATGTCCATGCACACATCTATTAACATTCCTCAATGTAACCATCTGTATCTATAGTCAGCTCAACATGAGATCACATTGCTGTCTTGTTAGCGGAGCCAGCCCCTAACGGATCATCAAGGGTCCGGCAGGCGCAATTGCACAGCGATAATAAATAAAGATTATAGAAAATACGAGCTATAGAAATAATGGAGTCAGACACATTCTATGGTAGCTTGCTCACCTCCTGGAAGACCGTAATCTCAACAGCCAGGTCCATGCACAGTGCGGGCAGGAAGCCGGGAGCCAGGGTGGGGGGGGGGGGGAGATTTCTCTTTCTACAAGCCCCCTAACTATAGGTAAGGGCATACGTCACAGGAAGGGGTTTGTTGTAGATAACACAGCAATGAGGGGGATGAACTAGGGGCATCTGTGTGACAAGAAGGGGCGGGACTAGTGGTACACGTGTGACAAGAAGAGTGGACCCTGACTCAATATTGACAGCCTAACCTTGGTCATCCTTGGGTGGGCTTGACCTCCTGGGCTCCTACATGGAAGTAGTCTACCACTCCCTTATCAGAAGGGAGCGGGCCTTACTTAGGGTGGGACAGACTGATAACCCTTATGGAGAACAGCCCCTGACCCACTTCAGTTGGCCCCCAAGTATAGAGTCATTGGCCATGGGGAGCAGCAGCTAAGTTTGCCATATATATGGGGGAGACAACTCACGAGAAATCTTTCCGTTTCCCATACTGCTTCTACTGGAATGCACCAGTATGTGGATTCTTCTAGCTTCCTCTCCTTGATTTTCTCTGTACCCTCCGACTACATGGAACCTGGCTCCCACCACCCATTTACCTGACTGTTCAATTCCAGTACACGGGTTTAAGGGTTTCAGGATCATTGACTCATACCCACATGGTGTGTGTGTGTGTGTGGGGGGGGGGGTCCTATCAGTGAACAGCACAGTGTCTGTGTTAGAGTTCCTCTCACGTTTACTCTTACAGATTCCACTTCATTTCAAAGTTACTGGTCAGCAGCCTCTAGCCTACCACCTTCAACGAGGTGGTTTCATAATTTGTAATACAGTTACAAGGCATGTCAGCCTCCGCTGGTGGGGGGTGGGAGAGAGAGAGATGAGTTGCACCCATTAAGGTTCACTTCTTTGGACTGGAAGGTCCCATGGGCTTTGACCAAGACATGGTGCCAGGGGCCCACGACAGCATAAACCCGAGTCGTTCCGCGGCCCTAAACTGTTCTCTGGCCCTGCCTGTCCGACCCCGTGCTCGGCTCAGCGCGGGCTGCTCACTGACCTGTGTCCTGTCGACACAGCTCTGCCCTCTCCGGAAGGCCAGGGGCGCGGAGCTCCACGGCGCGCGCGCTTTCCGGCCGGCCGCCCCGCTTAGCAAGTCCGTCCCGAGTCTAACCTTCACGGGCGCCTTTGCTCAGTCTGCCCACTCCTGCGCTTACAACCCGCGGCGAGCATGGCACGGGTGCGTCTCCCTTAGCCCCGTCGCCCCGAGAGCGGTCTGCCTCCACGGGTGTGCAGCTGGAAGGCGCGCCCGCGATGGGAAACGACGGCGTGGGTCTTTTGTTAACGGAAGGAAGGAAGGAAGGTCGCCGAACTCTACGCCTCGGCACAGGCTTCGCGCGCGTTCGCCCCCGTGAACGCCGCCGGGAACCACAGGAAGCCCGACCGCGGCCCGCCGGGAACCCGCGCGCAACCACCGGGAACCTGCGCGCAGCCGGCAGCGGCGCGGCGCGGCTCGGGGCGCGCATGCGCGGCGGGCTCGGGGCGCGCGGCCTCAGCCACGGGAGGCGCGGGGGCCGAGGGCGCGCCGGCCCCGCTGACCGTTGCCCTCTCCCCGCCCCGCCCGCGACCCCTTTCTGGGAGCGCGCGGGGGCGGAGTCTCGGGCGCCACGCCCCCGCCCGCGCTCCCGCGGACCGGCCCGCCCCGGGGTGGGGTGGGGTGGGGGCGGGAGACGGAGGCGGGGCGGACTTCGGACTCCCGTGGCGAGACTGCCCCCGGGCCAGAGCCGAGTCGGAGCCGGCGGCCGGGTCGGGCGGCCGGGGAACCATGGCGGCGGCGCTGGGGCTGGGGCTGGAGGCGCGCGACACCTGCACCTCGCTGGGGCTGCTGCTGTTCGTCGTGCTGTCCGTGGGGCTGGCCCGCGTCCTCGCCCGGCAGCGGCTGCACAGCCCCAGGGCCCGTGCCTTCGTCTTGGAGTTCCTGGCCACCTTCCAGATCTGCTGCTGCACCCACGAGCTGCAGCTGCTCGGGGAGCAGGACCCCGTGCACCCCACCTGGCCGCTGACGCTCATCTACTTCTTCTCCTTGGTGCACGGCCTGACGCTGACGGGCACCGCCAGCAACCCGTGCAGCGTGATGATGCAGATGATGATGGGGGGCATGTCCCCCGAGAGCGGCGCGACCAGTCTGCTGGCCGAGCTCATCGGGGCCCTGGGCAGCAGGTACTGCATAGGTGCCTTGTGGAGCCTGGGTCTGGCCAAGTACCACATCAGCGAGCGGAGCTTGGCTTGCAGGAATCCCATCCACGTGGACGTGCCCAAAGCGGTCATCATCGAGACCATCTGCTCCTTCGTCTTCCACAGCGCCTTGCTGCACTCCCAGGAGGTCCGCGCAAAGCTCCGCGTCCACCTGCTGGCAGCCCTCATCACCTTTTTGGTCTTCGCAGGTTTGTTACTCCCACGAAACGCCACCGGGCCCCTCGGAAGCGCTAAGGTTTTACCAGGAAAGATGCGTTGGAAACTTCTCTGTAAATGTAGCTTTCTGTGCGAGTCTAATCACTTTTGCGGTATGCTGTCAGCGGTGGGGCCAACATAGACTAACTAGGGAGATGCAAAAATATTGCTACTGGGGTTCAGGGAGGAGAGCGGGAGAACGGAGACCCGCCACCGGCTACACGCAAGGAAGCAGCGACCTGGGTTCCTACAGAAGCTGGCTTTCTTGGGTAAATTACTGGCCAATGCTAACCCGTGGTCAATTAAAAGCCAAACTCGTTGCCAGGTGACCATTCAAACCCACCACTACCCTATAGGACAGAGTAGAACTGCCCCCTGGGTTTACGAGTAAAAGCCTTTCTCCCGTCGCTAATGAAGGGGCTTTCTAAAACTTCCAAATCTACAACTCTTGTCTAATCAAGTCCAGAGAAGCGGTCCACAAGTTATGCTCCCATAGTTCAGTGCAGGAAGGAAGAACTGCCTGCGAGTTTGCTTTGTTCCTCTGCACTGTAATCTCCCAACTTTGCAACTCTTGGCCCCCTTTGGCCTGCCCTGTCCTGTGCATTGGAAGATGCCTGCCTTTCCACTGGATACCTGTAGCCCCGAGACCCTCTTCCGTTACACTCAGAAGCATCTCCAGATCTTGGCAAGTGGCCCTGGGGAAATTGTGTGCACAGTCAAAGATCAGCACGCATGCCATACTTGGGGTCCGGCACTAATGCTTGTGGGGTTTCAGTTCACACAGGTATTGGCCGATTCCACACAGGTGTGTTTACACGGGTCTCTGTGAGCAGAGGTTGGCTGCAGACAAGTTTTCTCAGACATACGCCTGTGGAAGTCCCTGAGAGTGCCTCTACATAAAAGCCCCCCAACACCCAGTCAGAACAGGAAACAGTGGCTTCCGAGGGCCAGTCAACCTTCCAGGCTGAGAGGTCAACGCAGAAGTTTGTGGCCACTATTTTTAGGGACTCCAAAGGGATCGTCGGACAGCCTTGAAGAACACAAGGCAATCATGGGGACTCAGTAAGATGTGCTTTTCAGCAACTTGAAAACTGCCCTGCAGAACAAAGGGTCAGGGAAGTTCTATCCCAACACTATCCCTGCTCATTCTTGGAGGATCGCCAGGGCTGTCTTTGAAAATTTCCTTGGGAAACCTTACCCTACCTGCCCACGAGCCGTATATGTAACCCCTTCCGACTTCTTTTTGTTCCCTAAACTAAAAACACAAAACAAAAAACATTTCAAAGGCGCATGATCCGTGTCCCTTGAGGATGTCAAAGCTGCTCTTGGATGCGGTGTACCTGCAAGAGGGTAGGATTCTTGAGGAAGCGTTAGGAAGATGGACACACACTCTTCGGCAGTATATAAATCTAGATGGAGGAGATGCTGAGAAACCTTCTCTTCCTACTGTAGTATTTTGAATGTTTCTGTGATTTTGTAGCAATACTTTCTGACTCCCCCTTGTAGGTCTCTCGTTCAGTGCTGGCTAACACCACGAGAATGGAGCTGAAACTGAGATCTCATGAGAGATTACAACGGGTTCAAATACCCGGCAGAGGGATTGTCTTAATAGTCTAACATTTCAGCTGCTGCTTTCCCCGGGCCACCTTGACAAGGATCCTTTCTGACACTCACTGGAAAATGATGTCGGGTTTTAAAAGTTTCTTTCAATGTCAAGCACCAGGCACAGGATTGGGTGAGGGGGTAAGCATAGGTAATAGAAACTTCTTGCAGTTCCATTTTCTTGATTCTTTTCACATAAAAATTACTTGAAGTCTTTTATTTCCTAAGTAATTCCTTTTGAGTTGTAAGCAAGTTTTTCAGTGACCTCAATACCAAACACATATTTTAAACTTAAAACTCACATGAAAGTAATGGTCTCAAAATACAGTTAACTCGAGAAATTTGTTATTTTCTTTTCTTTTTTGCTGTAAGAAAGAGCTTTATATGAAGAGTAGTTGTATATTGAGAAACATGCCAGCCCAGTTCACATCGAGTCCGTAAGTCCAGTATTAGCCCATATGTCCAATACTAGTCGATAAGTTCCTTTTCAGACTCACGCAGTCATGCAATAAAGGCTGAATGCAGGAAGATCAAAGGTCAGTGGGTGGCAAGTCTTGTGGATCCAGTGGCGGTGGAAGGTTCTCAGAGCTGGCGTGGGCCTCCATGTGGCTCCTGCCGCTCCAGGGCTCTGGCTCCATCAGCGTGGCTCCACGAGGCTGCTCAACAGGACTGTCTGGCAGGGAGAACGCGCAGTCTGTGGCCCGTGGCCAGTGAGCTATTATTTATCGCCCTTTGCTACTTTCTTGTCATCATAGCGTTTCTTCACCTTAATAGCTCCCAGAACAGAATTAATCGGTATGTTCTAAGTCAGCCCAGAACACCCCTGGGCCCAACTACCATGGGGTAGATTCTGACTCAGAGCCGCCCTATGGTGGGGGTCTAAGACTAACTCTGTAAGGGAGTAGGTGACCCCCTCTCTCTCCCGCGGAGCAGCTGGTGGGTTTGAACGGTGGGTCCATTAGCAACCAGCCCAATGCCAGCAATTCAAAAATCAAATTAATGATAATATGTCATTATAAATTTTTTTTTTTTTGGTGGGCACCACTGCTCTCTGGTGGTGGGAGTAGGAGGCCCAGCCCCACTGCTGGAATTGAACCTCCGTCCCAGTGGGCCGCAGTCCCGCGCACAACCACTACGCCACCGGGGCTCAGCCCTATAAATTATTACAACAAAACACCTTTACTGGGACTCTAGCTGGATTATGGTATAGACAGAAATCTAAAGGGAAAATTTTACTAAGTCTATCTTCTAACCATCAGAATTCAAACTATACAAACAGAACTTAGGAAAAAGTTTTCTCCAGGATTGCTCGGACGACCCTGGTGGTGCCAGGGGATACCTGTTGGGCTGCTGAGCTCAAGGTCCCAGGTTCCAACCCACCAGCCTCTGTGTAGCTCCAGTGAACCGTGGTCATGGAGACCCTCGGAGGGGGCATCAGCTCCCTGACAGTGTGTGTGTGTAATACGCTTGGTCCCCGAGTGTAAAGAGGAGAGTTCTCCAATCTATCTTCTAGTACCACTCCTTTGGTCCCTTAGTTGGGCAGAAATGGTATTGGAGAGAGGGAAGGAGCTATGTGATTTTGAGAGGTTGGTGAGTAGTTGCTTATTTCATTATTAAAGTTTCAGGTTTTAACTAAAGCAGAAACATCTGTATCTAAATAGACCATCCTGGCGAAAAAGAGTTATGCCACAGTTTAGCTCTATGTCTGTAATTAAAAGCAGTAACAGTTTTGAAGATATCTTAAATTAATAAATGCCACATAGAGTTGAATCCCTTTCTGTGCCTCTTTTCTCTCTTTACTACCCTGAAGCTATTTTTACCGTGTTGATGCTGTTAATATATACTTATGATTCCATACACAATGCCACATATAGTATTCACCAAACTCTTTTTTCATAAGTAACCCAGGTTAGGAGGGAAGGGAAACAAGGTAACACTTGCAGTTATCACTTTATTTTTAATCCATGAACTATTAAAAGGAGCTACTGCTCCTTTTCCTTCCTCCACAGTGTGGAAACTGAGAGCCTGCAGATGTAGATCCTCGTTGAAGGGCGAGGGAGGGCAGGTAAAGCCTCCAGGAGCGCTCTCCACGCCCTATTACTTTAGAATCAAACCATCTGAGAGCCTTGGGTTGGAATCAGTCCAATGGCAGTGAGTTTTTTTTTTTTTTTTGTGGGGTGCAGAGGTTAAGGTTTCGTTGTTCTGGGGAGGGGATTACCTTTGTCCCCAACTTCTGGTGATGAGGAGAGGCGAGCTCCACAGGGTTCCTGGTGGTGCCAGTGCCTCGGTGGACTTGTAATGGACAGTGCCAGAGAACCCAGACTGGGTGACAGAAATTCCCCTTTTCTGTGTAAGGGAGATCAAGAATTACTATTGCAGGGCACTTGCTCGATCCTAAGTATGGCGTGACGTTTATATGCCTTACTTTAGTCAATCATTTTAAGAGCCCACATTACTCCCAACTTACGTGAGGCTCAGAAAAGTGAAATGACTTGTCCAAGCTCACACAGCCAGAATATGGTGAAACCATGAAAGCCCACACTTTCTCTGTGCTCCTCAAAAGTTACGAAAAGATTCTGGTACCAAATGTTTGCCTCCAAAGCCAACCCAACCCACTGCCATCAAGTTGTTTGCAATTCATGGCCATAGAGACAGAGGAAAGGTCCCACAGGAGGTGTCTTTTTCTTTTTGGCATCCACTTCCCAGAGGTTTTCCCAATGTTGTAAATCTTTACCAAAACAGACTGGCACACTTTTCTCCCTCATCGTGGCTGGTGGGTTCAAACCACTGACCGTTTGACCTTTTGGTTGACAGCCTAGTGCTTATTCGAGCCATGGGGCCATCAGGGATCTTAAAGGTGGAATCACACTGGAATAAACAGGATTTCTGATTGTGCTTCACGGAGTCTATATTACTAAACACTGTGAAACTCTGACCGGAGGATGAGGCACCAGATTTTACATATCTGGAATCCTTCCGTCTAGGAGTACAGCTTAAGAGACAGATGTTGGGAAGTGCCCATTCTTTTCTATGGACATGAGTCACAGCTTACTAACGAAGATGCCTCAACTGAAATGAATGGTCTTGGGAGTCGCTGAATGTCTGCCCTGTCAGGCAGAGGTGAGGGTTCTGTAAGGATTTAAGAATGGCTAGATTGAGAAGCCAATTAAAAAAAAAAAAAAAAAGGTGCCAGGTACCACAACAGTTTGGAGGGGGGGGGGGGCACGCACAGGAAAGAATGGCTAGAAAGAGGAAGAGTTGACTAAGCCAGGCATTACTGCAGGTTACTGTGATCGTTTTTTTCTTTTGTCTTTTAAATTGAGGGGCCATCTTTTAATTAATAGCTAACAAACCTGACTGCTAACTGGCAGGCTGAAGGGTTGGGAGCACCCAGAGGCCTCTAGGAAGAAAGGTCTGGCAACTTCAGAAAAATCAGCCAGTGGAACTCAGTGGGGCACAGGTCTACCGACACATGGGGCTGCCAGGAGGTGAGACTCAATGGCAGCTGGTGGTGGGGCTTTTTGAAAATGCCGCCATGAGTACAGCTTTGAGGAATGTTGCATGCTGGGAGATGTCTGAAGTCAGGTGGGCTTCTCGTTCCCCAGCGATCGCGCACACGTCACCCAAATCACAATGTGAAGAAGAAAACCACTACCCTGGCTCACATCAAAGTAACTGAGTATGCACATGAAGACTACATGCCAACTCCCCGTGCAGCCTCCCGGGTAGCCCGTGACGGAGGAGTATGCACTGGGTGTGATTTGTTTCCTTACGTAGCCTTCCTCACTCAGGTGTGTAGAGGGAGCCCACTGATGGCATTATTTCTGGCTGCTTCCTAATCCACTAATCAGATTGGCTTTCAAGTAAAGTTGAAAAAAATAATAAAGGGAAAGAGGAGGCCGAGTGATTTATTAACGCACTAGAGCTATAAAACTGTTAATGCTGATTTCAAGCAGATCTTAGGGAAAGTCTAGTTCAATGAATAGGGTAAGAAAGAACAATCTATCATGTAATTATACCTTTTAAAAATCTCTTACTTTGTATCTCTATCTCCCTCCTCTAGCTGGTTTTTTTTTTTTTTTTTTTTGGCATCACTGCTCTCCAGCGAGTAGGAGGCCCAGCCCCACTGCTGGAATTGAACCTCCGTCCCAGTGGGCCGCAGTCCTGTGCACAACCACTACGCCACCGGGGCTCAGCCCCTGGTTGAGCTTTCTAAGTACAAAATTGTTTTATTTACCATAATGTATAGCCAGGTCTTGTCTTAGCATGGTGTCACCTGGCATAAAGTAAATTAAACAAATACAAAGTATTTATAGGGTGAATGAATAAGCAAATGTTCTACTGACTTTTTAAAAACCAATCATACACATCAGGGCATCCTGTATGTTATGCTTAAAGGCATCCAAAACAAATCTAATAAATGGTCTGCAGAAACCACAGTATTGGTAGTTCATTTCATTATGCCAGGAGTTTCTAAAACTCGTCTAAGAAAGAATATAGGGAAGATGATCTGTTGAAGGATAAGGGACTAAGTGCTGGGCAGATGGTCTCTTGTACACGAACCAGGTGAAGCCAGTGCTGTTATTATCTGTTTACAAATGAAGAACAGGTTGACATTTGATGAACTCAGTGTTTTTCACGATGTCAGTGTAGTACACGGGTTAAAAGCACAGGTGCAAAGCTAGAGCGTGCCCTGAAGATACTGATTTGGGACCTCCGTTTCCTGGTTATAAAGTGAGAATGCTGCCTTGTACCTCTAGACTTTGGAGTAAACTATCTCAAGTTGCTAGCCACGTCGCCGTCAGCTCCTGTCGGGAGGGCTGGCTGCTGGAGCCCTGCGGACAACAGGAGGGGACGTGCCCAGTCTGGCCCTCCTCACAGTAGCATGCTTGGGCCAACTGTGGCGTCCACCAGCTGCCAACCCATGGCCATGGGGTCTTCCTTTCCCATCACCCCCCAACAAGCACCAGGCATTGTTCTAGGGACTGTGCTCTCCAGATCCCATGTCCACAGTCCGAGCGACGAAGCCGCCGCGCTTCTTGGGATGGCTGTACTTCTTTCAAGACAGAGTTGCTTGTTCTCCTGGCAGTATCTGGCACACAGCAAGTGCTTGGACAGATAGACTGTTTTATTCTACTCATTTCCCACGGGCTCCCAGCTAACCGGGTCACTTTAAATAACAGAACATGAAGCATCATTTTGTTATCCACAACGCTCTTGAAGTTCAGGATAATATAGGTGTCATTTTTCTTTTTTTTTTTTTTTAGGTGTCATTTTTCTCAACTCCCCTCAGCTTGGGGAAGTACCTGAGACACTTTTTTTTGGGGGGTGGGGGGCATCACTGCTCTCTGGTGGTGGGAGTAGGAGGCCCAGCCCCACTGCTGGAACTGAACCTCCGTCCCAGTGGGCCGCAGTCCCGCGTACAACCACTACGCCACCGGGGCTCAGCCGTAGGTGTCATTTTTCTTTAGAAGAAATGTGTCTTTTTGTAAATAAGTTGAAGAGGGCTTTTTTTTTTGTTGTTTGACTACTTTTGCCATTTTATTCACGGATTTACTCCAGTATTATGGTTTGTATGTCTACACTTATTATTCTTAATTTTCTCCTTGTAGTGTTTTACTTTTTAAAGTCCTTCTTGAATTGACTCTTCTTTCTCAATCTCGTGACTTCTATTATTTGGCACTTACACTGCAGCAGATAAGTGTGTAGCTCCCTCATCAGGTTTGATGTTCTGCAGTCAACGTGAGGTGATAGATGAGTGTCCATCCGTTTATTCTTCTTAGATCTTGAATTTCACTGCAGTTTTTCCCTTTTCCTCATTGCACTTCTTAAGTAAACCTCTAGGCAGCTTTTTGTTTTAAAATCATTTTATCGGGGCCTTACAGATCTTATCACAATACATACTTTCATTGTGTCAAGCACATTTGTACATATGTTGTCATCACCCTTTTCAAAACATTTTCTACTTGAGCCCTTGGGTATCAGTTAATTTTATCCTTCCTCCCCCACTCTCATCACTCCTTGATCAATTATTTTCATATCTTACACCATCCACTGTTTGCCTTCACCCATGTTTCTGTTACTATCCTGGGGATTTCTACATCGATTATGACCGGCTCCTGCTTTCTCCACCCAACTCTCGTGGTATTGCTACTTTTATTATTGTTCCTAAGGGTTTACCTGTCCTGGATTCCATGCGTCAAGAGCTCTTGTCTGTACCAGTGTGCATGCTCCACTCTAGACAGATTTGTAAGGGACAATTTGGGTCTTGAAAGGTAGGGAGAGGAAGCTTTAAAGAACTAGAGGGAAGTTGTATGTTTCGTCAGTGCTATAGTGCACCCTGCCTGGCTCATCCCTTGCTGGTGACCCTTTTGTGACGGGATGTCCAGTTGTCCACGCCAGTCCACCCCGTTTCCATCGATATGATTGATTGGGTCTTCCTGTCAACATCTCATGATCACACAGGCTGGTGTGCTTCTTTCATGTGGGCTTTGTTGCTTCTCAGCTAGATGACTGCTTGTTTATTTTAAGTCTTTAAGACCCCAGACACTGTCTTTTGATAGCTGGGTGCCATCAGCTTTCTTCACTACATTTGTTTATGCACACATTTTATCTTTAGCGATAGTGTCAGGAAGGTGAGCATCACGGAATGCCAGGTTAAAAGAACAAAGTGTTCTTGCATTGAGGGAAGACTTGGGTACAGGTCTAATGTCCGT
>PVJH01015923.1:21152-52095 GCA_004026705.1 Nesogale talazaci
CTGCTCTCCGGCGGTGGGAGTAGGAGGCCCAGCCCCACTGCTGGAATTGAACCTCCGTCCCAGTGGGCCGCAGTCCCGCGCACAACCACTACGCCACTGGGGCTCAGCCCTAAACAGGAGAGGATTAGACTTCTTTTTTTTAGGCATCACTGCCCTGGTGGTGGGAGTAGGAGGCTCAGCCTTTGCTCCTGTGAGCGGGAATTGAACCTCCGTCCCAGTGGGTTGTAGTCCCGCGCACAACCACTACGCCACCGGGGCTCAGCGAGACTGGGAATCTTTAAAGGAGCAGACAGCCTCATTTTTCTCCCACAGAGTGACTAGTGGGTTCAAACCACTTACTTTGTGGTTAGTACCTAGTATAGATTAGTAAAATTGACCTCCTGGCTTATACGAGTCCTGCGTGACTGAACTGTCAATCTCCCACAGAGAACTGGATCACCTTTAGGGGTACAGAGAAACAAGTGTACCCGGGATTGCCAGGCTCGGTCCTGAGTCTTTGGCTGTGTTAATTTCGGCAAATGCATGCACCTTCACCACTCTGGGCTGCCTGCACCTCCTGCTTCTGCATGCACTTCTGCGTCTTCCCTTCACATGTCAACCAAAGCGAGGTTTCTTGTTTTGCCGTTTTCTGACAGTTCTATGCCCAGGGAGTCTGATTAGTACTTCTGTTTAATTATATTCTAGTGAAACATTTAGACGATCAGATTAAAATGCCTTTGACAGCCACCCTCCACGCATATCCGCTCCTTCCCGACCTACTCTGCTCTCTGTGGTAATCCTATTGTGTATTTGTGTATCCTTCCACACGTCTTCTAGAGAATGTGACTAGATTATAACCTTACAGAAACTTCTTCTGTTTTCTGTGTTTGTGTGAACATAAAAGTGATCGACTGGCTTTTGGGCAGTTCTTGGCCACTATCAAGCAGCACTCTCCTTGTGCGTGGGCACCCGTGTTTTCTGAGGGGGGGGCCTCTGCCCCCAGGAACATTTGACACACCTAGATACATTTTAGGATGCTAGCTTGGTGGTGGTGGGGCTGCTCAACACCTTCAGTACTCAGGACAGCTCCTCACGACAAAGAGGTTTTGGTCCCAAAGGCCAAAGCCACATGCGCACTCTTTAAGAAAATAAATAAATAAGAGGCACTTTGTCAGTTTACTGCTGGGTGTCCAGTCACTTGGACCGACGTGAGCTTCTGTGGTTTTCAGCAGCGCCGTGGGCTGGATGGACAATGCTTCCAGCGATAAGGTCCCCTGAGTAGTTGCCTTCAGGTGGGCAGGTGACAGGCTCGACGATCCAAAAGCAGCCTCACCCACACGCCTGGCACTGGGTGCTAGTAGCTATCTGGGTGTCTCCTTACCCTCCATCAACCAGCTTGCTCTGGGCATTTCCCCCAGAGCAAAAGGTGGAAGGCGCTGGTAAGACCCGACCTGAAATTCTTTCTGTGCGCCTCCTGCCGCATTCAGAATCCCCCAAACTTCTACTGCAGTCTATAGGTCACAGCAGGTCAAAGTCAGCTGGCGATCAAGTGAGGAAACCGGCAGAATGGGTCGTGTACAGGGTGGAAGATAAGGGAAGTGAAGGCAGCTGAGTGTTCTCAGATCTAATGGAGAGTTTGCAGTATACTATGGCCTGGAGACTAGTCCACTGAGGACACAGTTCAGTTATCTTACTGATAATGCCTAAAGAATTCATCACTGCCAAGTCCGTTCTGACTCATACCAACTCTATAAAACAGGGCTCCTAAAGTCACAGTTTGCTTTTCTCCAAGAAAACACCAAATGACAGATGACGCTGGCGCAGCAGGAGAGCGAACCCAGGAGACCTTTCCTGGAGATCATCTGTGTTCTCCCGGCCCTGCTATCAAGAACCCTGAAACTACTGGATGTCTCCCTGGGGATGGCCCTGAAGGACAAGATACTAAAGACCAGGCCTGTGCCAAAACAGACCTGCGCCGGCCAACAGGTCAGGTTCAAAGTCTTTGTTGCCATCAGAGACTACAATGGCCAGCTTGGTTTAGGCGTTAAGTGCTCTAAGGAAGTCGCCACCGCCATCAGCAGGGCCATCTTCTGACCAAGCTATTGTCCCCGAGTATTGAGGCTATTGGGGGAACAAGACTGGAAAGTCCCACATGGTTCCATCAAGGTGACCACCTGCTGTGGGCCTCCGCTGGTGCATCTCGTCCTCCCCCAGGGACACTGGCGTTGCCTCAGCCCCTGTGCCCAAGATGCTGCTGCTGCTGGCTGAGTTCAGTGGCTGCTGTATCTCAACCAGGGACAGCACGCCCACTCTGGGCAACTTTACCAAGGCCACCTTTGTTAGACCTACAGCCATCTGAAGCCCCATCTCTAGAAATAGTGGTCACCAAGTCTCCCTACCAGGAATTCTCTGACCATCTCATGGACCCACCCCAGCATCCAGCCATCACTGCCAGTCAATGTACTTTATTTTAAATTTTTAAAAATTTTTTCAATTTTATGCTAAAAAAACATGTGAATTCAGCCTAAGAAAAAAAACCATATATCACTTACTACATTCGATTAATTTATTGTAGAATCAAAGTGAAATGACACTTGCTATCCAAACAACTCTGGAACTCTTGGCAATTGCAGGACTAGAATTCCTGGATTAAGCTATTCAAAATGATTCTGAAAGTCCATGACCCGCTATCTCTCATAGTTGCGGGAGCAGGAGTATGAATGAGGCCATGGGGCTCGGTATGCTAGAAAAAGCTTTAGTCACGGAGGGGAGGTGATTGCACAACCGCTCGGTCTCAACGGTCTCCCTGACCTCCACCTGAGAGTAAGCTCACAAGTCACTTCATTTTCAATTCCGCTGCACTTGTGGCTTATGAAGGCAATCAGTGAGAAATTTGGGAAGACACTGGGGTCACATGCACTGGCTACACAGAGACATGTCTATTTCCAAAGTTCATGTTGTTGTTGTTTTTGGTGGGGGAGGGAGAATCACTGCCCTCTGGTGGTTGTGGGAGCCACCCAGCCTTGCTCCTGGAGAGCTGCCACTGGATCTGAACCGCCAAGCCCGTGGGCCGCAGTCCCACACTCAACCACTATGCCAAAGATCATGTTTTAAGTTAAGGATTGTGAGAAATGTTCTTTAAGGATGTTTCTATTAAAAAACCAAAACATTCAAGTGTCTTGAAAGATTGAGTCATAGCTCTAGGAAGTCTTAGACCTACAATCTAGCCTCTTTTGCCTTATATCGGTTTCTCCTGACTTTGTGTGGCCAAAAATGGATTAGGCCTCATGTCAGAGATCTTGGGGACAGAGGTGGAGCATAAATCCTGGGAAAGTCACCAGTTAAATTTTGTTCCTTTCAGGACTACATTTTCAGGTTCCATTGACAAAAATAGAGCCATTTTGTCATTTTTTTCGGGGTGGGGTGGCATCACTGCCTTCTGGTGGTCATGGGAGCTACCCAGCGCTGATCCTGAGAGCAGCTGCTGGATTTGAACTGCCAAGCCCACAGGCCGCAGTCCCGCACTCAACCACTTACACCAATGGGGCTCAGCCTCCATTGTGCTTTTTTGGGGGGCATCACTGCCCTCTGGTGGTGGGAGGAGGCCCAACCTTTGCTCTTGTGGAGCTGCTGCTGGAATTGAACCTCCATCCCAGTGGGTCGCAGTCCTCTGCACAACCATTACGCCACTGGGGCTCAGCCCCCATTTTGGTTTTAAGAAAAAGTTGTGTATGTTGTTTAGAAGCACACTTGTGTTGTATTCATTTTAAATGTATTTTCATTTCAGATTGTCTTTATTATTTAAATAGACAAATGCTAAGGGCAGCCAAAAAACCGTTTTCTAAGACTGTAGAAAACAAACTTTGAATGTTGTTTGTTTTTTTTTTTATATTATGGGAAGGGTGCTTTAAAAAGTTCCCTGAATAATGCAATCAAAAGATGCAATTCATACAAGTTTTGTTTCATGCAATTCCCACAATATAGCACGATATCCCATTTCTTCCTTGTACTTCCACATCCATACCATCTTTCCGACCAAACCCTTCTGCCTTCTGAACTTTGTCCGTGGGCAATGCTGAGTTTGGGGAACAAAGGGAAGCTGTAAGGGGCAAGGGCAGGGCTGTGTGGTGGATGGGCTAAGGTTCCCAGCAACACACCCACAGAGCAGTCCTGCTACCCTGTAAGAGGGAGCAGATGTATTGTGGTGATGAAAAATTATTCCGACATGCAACTATTCTGACCTTTTCTCACCAATGCAGTTTCCAATTTTCTTAAAATATCTTCACAGTAAGCCCCATGAACATCTTGTGTTCATCAAGAGCTATCTGATTCTCTGTTCTACAAAACTACAACCCAAAACAACAATGGTCCTAATTTTGAGCTGACCTCTGTCTTGCATTTCACGGGCTCCAGAGAGCCCCTTGAAGCTCCTGTTTGGACAGGCTCTTTTCTTTCTTTAGGGAGTACTCTATGGTGATGAAGATAAGTCTATCACTGAGAGAACTTGTCTGGAACCGTCCACTCACCACAGAGACACGTTTAACCATGCTTTGTTTGGAGTAAACTCGTGCATGTATGAACTAGAATGCTATCAACACTTCTTCTTCTGACCTCGCCACTTTATGACATTCCAGATGACTGCAGTGCAGTGTCATTCACCAAGAGCACATGAATACAGAAAGTCCGATGCTCACCCCATCACACACTCCTTTCCAAGTTCTGTGGTTTGCTCTCACTCTGCTCTCCATGTTTTGATGACAGGAGGAAGTCTAACGGGGGCTGTGTTTAATCCAGCGCTGGCACTTTCACTTCATTTCCACTGTTTTGATGAAGCATTCCCTCAATTTTTTATAGTATATTGTCTGGCTCCTTCTTTAGGTAAGTATATTTCATAGGTTTGGAAGATTTAGATCTTAAAATATGATAGGATCACTGTACCATGTCAATTCTCACAGGCACAAAAATGAAAATTGTAGAAAACATGTTTGAACATTTTATTTTTGTAGTGTCCTTTACAATGGTTTTTACCTAAAAGGAAAAGTCAGTGAGTTTCCAGTATGATCTTAAAGAAGTTCTGAGATAAGGACAAAACGAGGTTTGTAACCTTCCGTTAAAGAAAAAAAAAAGTTTCTTTCTTGAATTTATGACCTACAGTTTCTTTGACTTGTATTTCAAGAGTAGCTCATTAAACAAAGTATACTTTTAATATGTGTAGCTTAAAAATGACCTAATAGTTCCATTCCTACTATTTCTATCATGATCAAGTATGAAAACCCTATCATTAACATGGGTCAGATAACAAAAAACATAATAACTGTAATCAAAGTGGGCTTTTTAATTAAATTATCAACAGTTTTAGGTTTTTGGTTAGCCACCTAAACACTTTTCTTTTTTATTTCAATTTCCCCCCAATGATTTTATTGGGGGCTCTTACAGCTTTTTTTTTTTTGGGCATCACTGCTCTCCGGTGGTGGGAGTAGGAGGCCCAGCCCCACTGCTGGAATTGAACCTCCGTCCCAGTGGGCCGCAGCCCCGTGCACAACCACTATGCCACCGGGGCTCAGCCCCACTCTTACAGCTCTTATAACATTCAATACATCTTTTGTGTCAAGCATATTTGTACACATGTTGCCATATTCATTTCCAAATATTTAATACTTGAGTCCTTGGTATAAGCCCTTTCCCCTTCCCATTTTTTGTTTTTAATAAATCATTTTATTGGGTGCTCATACAACTCCCATCATGATCCATACATACATCAATTGTACGCAGGCCACATATGCATACTTGTTGCCATCATCACTAGCTGTTTTAAATCTGTGATTATTATTCATAATGATAAGTTAATATGAAGATATCTAGACCTCTGTTAGTTCACCTCTTGTCCAGTTTGTGTTTTGCTCCATTTTTTAATAACCCCCAAATAGTACACACATTTGGAGCATTGGTCCAAATGTGAATAGCCACCACACTTCCCTCCTCCCACTCAGCTTCTTTTCTTTTATCACCCATTATCTATTATGCTCAACCACCTATCAACAACACTACATATAGTTCTCAACACTAAGAAGGTCAGAGAAAAACCCTGCATTTTAAAAAGCTAACAGTGGCAGCTTTTTTCAGGTAGTATTTTTTTGGGGGTGCATCACTGCCTCTGGTGGTCGTGGGCGCTACCCAGTGCTGCTCCTGAGAGCTGCCACTGGATTTGAACCACCAAGCCCGCGGGCTGCAGTCCCACACTCAACCACTTACGGCACCGGGGCTCAGTCCTCAGGTAGTATTTAAAGTAAGAGTCAATGAAAACTTAATTAGGCTGGTCTATCAGTAGTTGGAAACACTTCAATATATCTTACTTGAAGCCAACATTAGGTATAGAATTGTTATTGTCTTTCAATTACAATGTTAAGACTAAGTTGAGCATAGCCCCGGTGGCATAGTGGTTGTGCGCAGGACTGCGGCCCACTGGGATGGAGGTTCAATTCCGGCTCCCAGGAACAAAGGCTGGACCTCCTACTCCCACCACCTGAGGGCAGTGATGCCTAAAAATTAAAAAAAAAAAAAAAAAAGTACTTCATCCACTACTTCAAAGAACAGTAAAAAGTAGGCCTTCCAAGAATAATTATAAGAAAAGTCAAAGATGTAAAAAAAAAAAAAAGTCAAAAGACATTCTCTGTAAAAAGAACAATGATTCTTTACTGAAAACAAGTTTTCCACCCCAGAACACTTAAAAATTTCATTATGGAAGAATATATCAGAAAAGTTTCCCAACATAGACAAAAAAGGCCCCAAACTTCTCCCCCATCAGAGAGCATACAGAGTAGAATGGTAGGATGGAGGGAATGTATTTCATTTGAGTTGGTACACATCAAACAAGAAGATCACATTCTTTATAGCGATTAGTACGATTAACAAAAAGCCATGTATTAAAAAATAAACCCAATACCCATACAAAAAACAAGTGTACTTTCAAGTCTATCAGTGCCCTTTTTCCAATGGCATGTGCTTAAGGGTCTCTGTGTCACACATGCTAATTCTCACAATGTTTCAAATACTTTCATGATGCTGTTATGCACTTACTAGTCCACCGTGTAGTATAAACACAACTCCCATGGGAAACAAAACATGTCATGTGACTTGGCTTGTGAAAATAGTCTTACTGGGTGACCTGGTATCACATCTGCAACAGTAGACCCAACACACAAATTTTGTGACGTTCTTGGTTAAAAGAGGCATGTTCCTTTATTTCTTTAAGCGACTTATGAATAAGAAATAATAAAGATACCTTTCAAATGTATGCAGATTAAGAAAGTACAAGCAAATAAATGGCAGTATTTGAAATATTAAATTCTAGCTTGCCATTGAATTTTGTCATGAAAAATTATATTCCCATTGGAGAAAAAGAAGACCCCATTTAAAACAGTCACCCTAAGAAAAGTTAAAGAAATTCTAATGTCATAAAGGCCATCCAAAGAACTAACAAATGAATTAGAAAAATAACCCAAAGTCATACTAGGCAATTCCACTGATAAAGATCTATTTTCTTCTTGAACAAGCAAAACACAAAACTGTTCTTGGGATTCAGTCCTCACTGTTTCTTGTTGCTTTTTGCAATAGAGGTAATGATTTAAAATGGTTGGAAGGTAACTGAATGCAGGTAGAATTAACTCTCTAGTTTACACATTTCATAATAAAATTCGGCATATTCTGTTTCTATGAAAATGCAGGTTGATTTTTAGAAAAATGTTTCAAATGTAAAATCTTATTTTCTAGCTCAGCATACATTTTGGGGGTGCTTGCATCATTATGTAACATCCAAATCACTGACAGTAACGGTCAAACCAAGGGAAACTTCATTTTGAGGGACACAATTAAATCTGTGGCAGGAACTGGTTCTGATTTAATTTCCTTTCTTTTGACTGCAAAAGCCTCATCTTGTTTAACTGTTACAATAGCTAAACATCAGCGAAATCTTAAGTTTCCTATTGTTGCCAAACAGGGGAAATTAATTGTAAACTTGCAAATGATAAATTCATTCTCAATCTAGCTTTTAACTGATCTAGAGCTTTAAGTCTAAATAAGATTAAAAAGGGGAGTGGTGGGAATCAACCATTACAGACTCCCCTTTGAGATAGTGACTGAGCCCTTCTGCCAGTTCACTAGTGAACTGCTAAATACCAGAGTGAAAAAGGAATAAATCAATCTTTTTTGTAAGAAGGAAAAACGAGTGCTCCTTGGAAGCATAGATAGTGTCCCCCATACTTTGGACTTGCTATCAGGAGAGATTAGCCCCTGGGAAAAGACAACATGCTTGGGAACCGGAGAAGGGCAGTGAAAGAGAAGAGCCAGGGCTGAGCCCCGGTGGCGTAGTGGTTGTGCGCGGGACTGCGGCCCACTGGGATGGAGGTTCAATTCCAGCTCCACGGAGCAAAGGCTGGGCCTCCTACTCCCACCACCTGAGGGCAGTGATGCCCAAAAAACCAAAAACAAACAAAAAAGAGATCAAATAACCTAGCATACTGTTCTGATTTGTGTATTCCAAGTGAAAACTCAGAGCGCTCACTTGCTTTATTCTCTTGGTTCCCTTCCTGGGGCTTGACAGGACAGAACATGGTGCCATTGCAAGAGTAAGTGGAGATTCAAGTCTAGGCTTTCTCGCAAAATCAGCAAGGAGCCAGGAGTCAAAGTAGCAATTCAGCTTTTGTTTATTCTCTACATTGTTTAAATCCTACTAGTATCCAATTTTGAAGAAAAAAAAATTCCAGGTTAGATTTATGTTTCATCTAGTGTTAATTTAAAATCATACCCAGAGTGGTTATGCGCTTCTTTAAGGCATGTTCGGATTTTACTTGACTATCCTTTCGTCTTTCAGGTATACTGCTCATGGGTTTGATGTTCAACCTTTTCCTCCCCTGGCTGCACAGCAACCATGTGCTCAGTAAAAGGGAGTGACCATTCCCTAAGACTCGGACTAAGTCACACGGCACTCGAGCTGGACGTGGTGCGGTGTTTTATCACCTCGTACTCAACACAATGGCTGCCATGGAGCCTCTTCAATGTTAGCTTCCTCTGAGGAAGCTGTCCTAGCGTTTCCAACACCATAGGGACTTAAAAAAAAAAATGATGTGAAATTAAAGTATCCTTTGTTTCTCGGTTACGAGTGGTTCTTCTGATTAATGTATAAGTGCTGCTAAAAAAAGATTCATTAAATATAAATCTCAAGTGATAATAGAGAACTTTCGTGGGGGGAAATGCGTATAGGGTTAAAAAAAAAAAAAAAAAAGAGAGAGAAAGCAAGGTGATGCACTTGACAGGCCCAGAGAAGAGAAGTGTGTGTCCATCAAGTGTTAGCAAAATGAATGAGATTTTAAATGCGGTCCGACCTCCAGCCAACACCCTACACAATGATACTGTCAACAGTGTCACCTTTCAGTAGGAAAGTGGCATTTGCAAACATGACATATCCACTTACACTAAAGGGGCTTCCTACATTTAAAACGCACTCTAATATCTAAAATATTTTCCTCTCAGTAGATCTCTCACAACTTTAGATAAGTCATCACTCTTTCTAAACATGTAAGAAAGCACCCAGTCAAGATGAAAGGTTTTCACATGCTCATTTGATCCAAATAACTCCCTTTAAGTAGAACATATATTTTTATTTTGTTTTGCAGAGAAGGAATTTTATGACGTCTAGAGTGATTCTCTGTCATGACCAAGGTCACAGGCACTTTGAAACTTCTACTTCAATCCAAAAGTTCCATTTGATCCTAGGACTAGTGGAAAATGTGATCATTTTGAAGAAATTTCAAATACTTTCCACAAAGATTTAAAAATTTATTTTATTAAAGATTTAAGAACTAGTTACTTTTGTTGTTGTCTAAAGAATTGTGAAGTTTTCCTGTAATAGATACTCTGTTACTATCTTAGGCCTAAACTATTAAAAAAAAAAAAACAAAAAACGTGGGCACCGAAACAGGTTAAAAGTGTTTCCCTTCAAAAGAAGTTCCATTACCAGGGATAGAATTGAAAGTAAGAAACAGGGAAGGAGATTGGGTCTCCTTGAGAAGTAATCAACTAACAGGCGACAGACCAGCTGCCAGGTAATCTAAGTAGTGCTTGGGGATCGGCTTGTAGATAGTCTCCCTGCTCACACCTGTGGACTGAACAGTGCTAACTACTCAACAAGGGCAGGAAGACCGCCAGTTTAACAATTGGGGACTTTGACTCTGGAAGCAGTTACATACCAGTATTCAATATTTTAAAGAGAGTTCACGGGCTGAGCCCCGGTGGCGTAGTGGTTGTGCGCGGGACTGCGGCCCACTGGGACGGAGGTTTAATTCCAGCAGTGGGGCTGGGCCTCCTACTCCCACCACCGGAGAGCAGTGATGCCCCCCCCCCCCCCAAAAAAAAAAAAGTTCACACAAAATTATGACTGAATGGCAAAGTGCTATTTCTGACATGTTTTGACACAGTATTTTAAAAGCAACTTAGGCTAATCTTTAGTCTTTCTCACACAAAAACCAGTAATTCAAGCTTCTCTTAAAAAAAAACAACAAGATCCAGCAATAGCAACCACAGTGTAATGGTTCTCTTCAGAATGGTCCTTTACACTGACTTGCTTGTTTCACCATCATCTTTTTTGTTTTTTGGCATCACTGCTCTCGGTGGTGGGAGTAGGAGGCCCAGCCCCACTGCTGGAATTGAACCTCCGTCCCAGTGGGTCGCAGCCCCGCGCACAACCACTACGCCACCGGGGCTCAGCCCTCACCATCATTTTTCTTACAGGAATTCTTGTTGCTAATCTCTCGTGTTTAAAGAAAAAGGAGAGCACTAATTACGAATACACCCAGCCCTCCAAACTTCACCTCTCAGAATCTGAGGTCGGGCTTTCGCATGACCTTGCTGGCTGTCTCAGCAGTCCTTTCAAGAGGTGGCTCCCCCTGGCCCCCCACCCCCTCCCGGGTCAGGTTACTGCGTCTGGAGTGGGAGTAGATTTCCTTGCTTGCACTGCTGCTTCTGCCACTCTCCTTCCATTCAAACTTGTCACCAGGCCCTGCTGTCTGCTTGCCACCTAGAACGTTCTTGCTGTAGTTGCTTACCTATGGTGCTCTCCCCTCAATTGCCCACGCCCACCTCCCCAATTCCCTAAGATCTTAATTCCTGTCCCATGCGCTCTGTACTACGAGTTATAACCTTACCCCACCACCACAGTCATCGAGTAGACGTTGATCCATCAACGCTACAGGACAGGACAGAACTGGCCCTACAAGCGTTCGAGACGGTGCTTTGAACTACTGACCTTGCAGACTGCAGCTGAACATGTACTCACTGTACCACTGGGGCTCCTCCTCCTCCCGTTAGGCTTCCCGGTAAAACCAGCACTCCAGCAGGAAATGATCCTATGACACTTTCTCTCTTGGGGAACTTCTGTGTACCTCTTCTTATCGTTCACCCCACTAAAGTACTCAATTCTCCTTAACCACTTTAGACCACTTGGAAAACCATCACTCTATCTGTATGCACTCTTAACTTCCTGAATGTTCCTCTTATCTCTTCAATTGCATGATTTAAACACTACTTGATTAAATCAAACTAAGAATCTGGAAATAGCAGTGGAGAGCATTCTTAAGCAGACTTGTTATAAAAGGGAAGAGAGAAATGTAGAAATTAACTGAAGAGGAAGCAGAAGCAAATACATTTTTTGAATATTAGAAAAATAATGGCATGTTTGTATGTTGACTGGAATGATGCAGGAGGGAGAAAATAAAATGCTATCTCTATAACGGGGAGGGAAACTTTCCCCAGAGCAGACTTTTTGGGCTAGTGGATATGAGAGCCAATGTATGACACAAGGGGTTGGCTTTAGCTACGGCTACAGACAGACCCTCCATAAGGAATAGGAGGGAAGGTAAGAATACGGGGGACAGACAAGCAGGTTGGTGGAAGTTCTCCAGTTCTCTCTTGAATCAGTCCGGTCAGACCGAAACTCAACAGCTCCACTGAAACCAGTTGTACAGGGTATCAATGACTCCCAGGTGTAAGTTCTCACAGTTCTTACTACCCACTGGCATTATTTGACACAATTGATAGCCTTCTCTTCCTGAAAACACTTCCTGCCAGAATTTGCTGGAACTTGCTCCTTCAATTCCTTTTTGCAGAGGAGATGCCCGAGTGCTCAGGTGGGGCTCACTCTCTGAGCTCTTCTCCCACTGTTGCCTCCTGCCCTTATAGCAACCATCTGACGCAAATGTGTATCTCCAGCTTGTACAACTGCCCTGGACCTTAGACTCTGGCCCACTACCGACTGGCTGGCTCTATTTGGCTAATGCACTTCTCAAGCCGATACTTGAACTCCAGTTAATCGTAACTGCACAGCTTATCTATCATAGTCCTAGGCATTTCTAGCTAATCTTTTATGAGGAGGCTTCAAAGGGTTCAAGGAAAAAGGGAAAGACAAGATAATGAAATTTCCCCACACTTGAAGCTCCCCCTCTTATTAAAGCAATGCTTTGGCAAATATTCTTGAGCATGTCTTCTCTGCCTGCATGTGTATAGTTTTTCTAGGTTAGAAAACAACTTTTCAAACTTTCCATCATGGTCCAGATTACTGCACTAACTTCCTATTTCTATTGCCTGAGTGATCCCAGGAAAATCTGCTCATGTTATAGTTTCCCACCTCAGATTAAAAGGAGTATATTCTTACAATAATAACAAAAACTACAAGCAATCGGTGGTATAAAATATTCATGCACTGGGAAAAATTGCCTATGAGCCAATGTAACTTCCGGTTGCACCAACAACACTGCCCTATGTTGCAACTGCTTGTGAGTTAACCCACATTATCAAAAAACACAGATCTGACTACCCTGGAATGCTAGGGTTAAAACCACCACATCCTTTACACACTCTAAAAAGTGTACACACAGATTTCACAACCACTGGTATAACCCTCTTCAGCTTACACTTAAAAAAAATAATTTTATTGGGGGCCCATACAACTCATCACAATCCATACACCCATTATATGTCACCCACACAATATTTACAGGTAACTATTATGTAGCATCTCTGCTACCACCAGAATATAAATCCCTGGAGCCCAGGCATCTTCTATTTGCTGCAGTAGCCTTTTACCTACTCTCTCTGCCTCTCGTCCTAAGGACGTATGTACTTTCATGTAGATCACTACTACATAGCAACTTCTCAAGCAAACCCTATCTCAAAAGACCTTTAGAATGGGTGAATCCCATCTTCTATAGCCAATGATTAGATTCTGAGCAGCAGCCCTGACTAGGATTCTAATCGACGTAGCCACTGTCTTTACAGAAAGGAACTGGAGTGGGTTTAACAGCATCTCTAGCTCTTTTTGTCTTTTCAGACTTATATCCTTACTCCATATTTATTTAATCTGTATATCCTGAATGAGACTGGAGTTTAGGTTCTTCTCTTCCCAAAATAAGAATTTACTTTTTGGGAGATAAGGTATCGCTGAATGAGTTTTATCAAGAAACTTGGAGGGGAACAAAACTCTTCCCAGATAGCACGGCCAGTCTTGGTAGTTGTTTCCCCCTGTGTACACATTCTCTTAAGCATTCACTCTACTTGATTTTTTGGTAGTTTTCAGGCTTCATTATGTATTATAAAAATGAGTTAACTATTTAATTGTAGCTTCCTTTCTTGTTAGGAAAAGCATTACCACTGCCGGTAACAACTAACATGTATTTAGACAGATTTTGTAGACAATCTTCTAATGTTGCTTTACTGATTATGTATCTAATAATGTTTTAGATGTATAAGTGACTCATTTAAGTGCTAAAATAATCCTAAATAAGCAGAGTTAGCTATCTAAAGGAGCTTCAAAAGCTGTAAGAGAAAATTCCATTATCCTTAATTCCATTTTTCTATAAACTTTTTGAAGCCCCTTGCTTGGTTATAATCTGCTACATACATATTTAACTTTCTTTGTTTGTTTTTTTGGCATCACTTCCCTCTGGTGGTGGGAGTAGGAGGCCCAGCCTTTGTTCCTGTGGAGCCTCTGCTGGAATTGAACCTCCATCCCAGTGGGCCTCAGTGCTGCGCACAACCACTACACCACCGGGGCTCAGCCAAATTTAACTTTCTTATCTTCCAATTATATATATATTTTAAAAATCATTTTCTTGGGGGTTCATCCAACTTTATCACAATCCATACATCATGTCAAGTACATTTGTAAAATTGTTGCCATCATCATTCTCAAAACATTTTCTACTTGAGCCCTTCTTGCTCATTTTCCCCTCCCCCTCACTCACCTCCTCACAAACCCCTAATAATTTTTCCATGTCTCACACTGCCCAATATCTCCCTTCACCCAGTTTTGTAGTCTGTGCCCCAAGGAGGTTATATGTAGATCCTTGTGGTCAGTTTCCCCTTTCACCTCCACCTCCCTCTTCCCCTCCTGGTATCCCTACTCTCATTATTGGTCCTGAAGGGTTTATCTGTCCTGGATTCCCTGTGCTTCCAGCTCTTTATCTATACCAGTGTACATCCTCCGGTCTAGCCAGATTTGTAAGGTAGAATTGGGATCATGATAGTGGGGAAGAAGAAGCATAAAAAATAAGAGGGAAGTTGTATGTTTCATCAGTGCTACACTGCACCCTGACTAGCTGTCTCCTCCCCAAACCCTTCTATAAGGGGATGTTCAGTTGCCTACAGATGGGCTTTGGGTCTCAACTCCACACTTCCCCTCATTCATGATGAGTTTGTTTTTTAGTACATGATACCCTACCCTACCTTGTAAACATCACACAGGGTGATGTGTTTCTTCCATATGGGCTTTATTGCTTCTCAGCTAGATGGCAATTTATCTTCAAGCCTTTAAGAGCCCCGACGGTCTATCTTTTGATAGCTGGACACCATCAGCTTTCTTCACATTTGCTTATGTACCCGCTTTGTCTTCAGCAATCGTGTTGGGGAGTTGAGTATCATGGAATACCAGGTTAATAGAACCAGGTATTCTTGCACTGAGGGAGCATTAGAGGCCTAGTGTCTATCTGCCACCTTAATACTAAATCTTTAAGTATATGCACATAGATCCATTTCTCAATCATCATATACATATATTTACATATGTAGAAGCCTGTATTTAGACCTCTCTAAATGTCCTTTACCTCCTATTTCCTCTAATTTCTTTTACTTTCCTCATGTCCCATCATCATTTGTGTTTCAGTTTAACTCTTCTCTTGGTTACATTGCCCTCGATCAAGCCCTACCAGGTCTCCTACACCCTCCTTGCCATTGATTTTAGATCACTTGTTGTTTCCTTGTCCCTGGGTTTGTTAACACCCACTTCCTTTCGCCTCCTCCCCCTTTCCCCTGGAACCTGTTCATTTATCCCGCCTATTTTATTATCTAGATAGACTTGCAGAGATAATATGTACAAAAAACAAGACAGCACAAAACAAAAGAAAAGCCTGTAAATAGTTCGAGGCCTGTTTGTTTACCTTTAGGTGTGTTTTCCAGTAGAGTCTGATGGGGTGCCATGCCATGCCCCCAAAGTCTATTTTTGGTATTCCCTGCGGACTTGGTTGTTCTGTTCCCCTTGCTGCTCTGTTGGGCGCCCTTAGTGTTTCGCCTCATTGTGGTGGTGTCAGATGGGCGCAGTTCCCGCTCTGACTCCGGTGCTGTTCCCTATAACGCTATGGGTCCCTGAGGGACGTCATGTCTTGTAGTAGGGGTGGGGCGTCCCTATGGTCCTCTCTGTGCTTTGGCTGCCCTGAGTGGGAATATTGTCCTCGGGGCTTGGTGGGCCAGGCCGTGTTCCATTCTCTTCCTTTGCTCCCGTGTGCCCTGATCAGACATGTCCCTCTTCCTGAGCTGTAGTGACAGTGCTGTCCTCTGAAGTGAATTACTCTGTAGGGAGGGAAAGAGGGCTGTCCGTGTAGTTGGGATTAGGGCCGGTCCCTCAGACTTCTATTTCTGTATTTTTACAGTTAAAACCCAATTTCTGACTAAACTCACTGCTTTCCCAAAAAGGATTTTCCCATTTCTTTTCAGAAATTAAGAAGTCTCCTAAATTAGACAGTGATTTTATTTATCTGTATATTGGATGGTGAGATATTGGCAATAATTCTATCAGAATCTTAATAAGGGTTACAGCTCAGAATTTAGTAACTATACCATGCCTACCAAAGACGGATAAATCAAATGTGGATTCGTTTATTCTAGAAATGTTACTTTAAAAGTAGAATTGGCAAGAGAATTAGCTATTCAATACTAATCTTACCTGAAAAATCTCAAATGAAGTTCTACCAAAATATCTAGTCATACTTGTTGTCTTCTAAAAGTAAAGGGATATTTACTATCATCAATTGTGTGTAATCTCTCACCTCTAACAATACTGAGAAAAAGCTCAACTTAAAATTCAAATCCAGCAGTAGCTCTCAGGAGCAGCACTGGGTAGCACCCACAACCACCAGAGGGCAGTGATGCCCTCCCCCCAAATACATATCCAAGATTTAAAAAACTTTTCTAAAAGTTAAAACTCTGATATGAAGAAAAAGAAAACCCAAGACCATGTGTTAATGAATACATTTTTTTAAAATGATAGAACGATGCAGAGTATAAAATTAACTCTAACTTTTAGGGATAAAGACTGGCAAAAACAATTCTAGTGACACTGTGATTAAGTCGAAACAGAATCACTGTTGGCATGCTGATCAAACATACTATCTTCAAAGTCTGACTGAAAAGCATTTTTCTTTTCACCTTTGTCAGAACAATGGGGGCAGCTGTCAGGTATGAAAGAATGTCGGGCTGAGCCCCGGTGGCGTAAGTGGTTGAGTGCAGGACTGCAGCCCGCAGTCTTGGCAGTTCAAATCCAGCGGCGGCTCTCAGGAGCAGCACTGGGTAGCTCCCACGACCACCAGAGGGCAGTGATTGCCCACCCACCCCCCTCCAAAAAGAAAGAATGTCACAGTGGTATCCTTGAATGCCATCGGGTCCAGTGCCCCTCAGTTTACAAGTGAGAACTAGAAACAGACCCAGCAAGGTTAAATATCTTATTTGCCAACCCAGAACTAAGTGGTGCTCTCCTGCCTACTAGTCAACGGCTATATCTACCATATCAAGCGCTGACGACAGCCACAACAGGAAACAGACTCTCCGGGACATTTTATTGTTGTGTACTTCATGTTTTTCACGGAAGTCATCAAGGTCAAATTTATCTGCATGGAATTTAAAAAAAACTGTAATGGAACTTACAAGGTCAAGTCATGGGATTATTTTGCTTCATAAACATATATATTTTTAGAAGTTTGACTGCCACTCAGAGAAATTTTGAACTTTGTGTTGTCTATTGAAATATTAACATTGAAATTTTGCATTATAAGATATGCTTCCTTTGGTTATTAGTAAGGTAATATGGTGTTCTATCTAAACTTAGAATCACAATTATTTCCTTACCTATAAGTAATAGTGAGGTCATACAAGTGCCTACATCTCATATGTGATTAGGAATATTTTTATATGCATAAAACAAGTAAAGAACTCTGTGGACAGTGGCTGGAACAGAGCAAGTATCCCTTCATTTTGTTCCCATTTTTAAGTGATTGCTTTTGCTTACTGCAACAGCTGTAGAGATTGTGAGTTCCCTAGTCGGAAAAAGAAAATTAAATTCGTGTTTTCAGTTCACCATGCAGGGAGGGAGGGGAAAAGCAAGTGGAAGTGCTGGAGAGCGCATGGTTGAATGGCGTTCAAGTTAGGTTTCGTCACACATTAGCCAAATGAGTCAAGCAGTTTTCCTATCCCGTTTTGTGAGCCAACATAATGGTATCAAGAAATTAATAATCTGTGAACTTAGTATGAATCTATTGACATAAAACTGCTATAAAAAATCACTCAGAACCAAAGTGCAAACAGAACTCTCTTGAAGGATTTTTCAAATCCTTACCCTAATACTTACTATCAGCTCTGACTACAACTCATCCCATGGTCACATTCTCACTTAATACTTCAACAAAAGTGAACAAAAACAGAGTGAAATTCTCATTTTTATCAGCAATAAAAAAAAAATTCTGATTAAGAAATTTCAAGAATGAAAGCAGAGTCATATAGAAAACCTAGATTTATTTGTTTCACTATTACTAAGACAAAGCCATTCTCATGAAGTACACTGAGAAGTTCATCCCAATTTCACCTGTTGTGTTACAGAAAATGACCCTTTAAGAGGCTAGAGACTGAAGGCTATCACCCAGTAGACTCTAAGAGGCTGGAATTTTACAGGCGAAGCATGGTGAAAGGAGATGTCCAAGACTGTGTGGCAGGGATGTTTTAGGAGAGACTCCCTAGAGATGCCTTAATTAATCAATCTGGGCCCCATTTAAATTAGTCAAAGATCTCTGCCCCAAAGGAAAATGAACAAAGAGGCTAGAATTTCTATGAGGTCTATCTCTTAATGTCCCCACCAATGAGTTTACTTCCACATCCAAATTCCCGTGCACTTTCACCATGTAGGCCTGCTAGCTTATAGAAGATGGAGATTTAAAAGAGAGAAACTACAGGCCTACTCTGAGGTACTTAGATTCAGAAAGTTTGGGGGCCAACAGTAAACTACAAATGCTCTCAGTTAATTCACCTTTGTTAATAAAGGTCATAAGTTTCTTTTGCTGGTGACAACTTACTATCACAGTATAGTCTGTCTCGAGAAAAGAACAGGTTCAGTTGAGTTTTGGAGAAGGAAAAAAATCTTTCATCAATCCCAACTCCACTATGCAGAGGCACCAAGTTCTCCTACAGTTATGGGTGGAATCTGAAAAACAAGAAGATGGACAGCATGTATAATGGTCACATAAACTACATTTACTGACTATCCACGCAGTTTCAGGGCATTGCTTGTTACTAGTTGCTCCAGTATGTGGAGAACTGATTCAGGGTCCCCAAGGCTGGGGGCTTTCACAAGCAGACCATCACGGCCATCTCCCAAGGCACCTCTGGATGGGTCTGAATCACCAACCTTTCAACTAGTAAGAGTTCATGCATGACTGACATCATTAGTCTCATCTACAGAGGACGATACAGGATCAGAAGGGTTTGCTTTGCTTAAAGCACAGTGGAGTTTATTGATTCCTCCATTCATGTGCCACTCCCTTGACCACATCTCACATAATCACAGCTTCTGTTGGTTCATATAATAGTGTCCCTATTTTGAAAATTTTAATGGTTGCACAAGCACTGTACTTATTCTTTAATTCCTTAGAGGCAAACACTACTTTAAATGATTAAAATCTTTAGACATTATTAGCAATTCAGGTCAATTATTCAGATGAAAAACATGAATAAGGTGAAAGCTTATGAATAAAATCTCAGTCTCTATCTAGCAGAAAATGAATAGAAAGTAAACCAATAACTCGTTAGAAAGTTTGTGACTACTTTACACGGTTATTTCACCATTACAAAACTCCCTCACCAGGGAAATCCAGTAACATCCCATTTGTGTAATCATTAATGACATACCAAATGAGTTTCTCATGGTCCTTTTTAAAGAAACTGGTTGGTGGTTTATTTTTCAAAGTCAAATACAAGAATGCCTTACGTCCAAAACTTGTTTTATAGTTTCTTTTTTTTTGTTTTTGTTTTTTTTGTTTTTGGGCATCACTGCCCTCAGGTGGTGGGAGTGGGAGGCCCAGCCTTTGCTCCGTGGAGCTGGAATTGAACCTCCATCCCAGTGGGCCGCAGTCCCGCGCACAACCACTACGCCACCAGGGCTCAGCCCAAACTCTAATTTTTTAGAGGCTATTTTTTGATAGAGCTATTGGCAATGCCCAAGAAGAAAGCAAAGCTCTGTACCACAGCTCATAGCTAGTATAGGAGTAAAGCTGTCGTCGGAGGGCAATAATATGGAAGGTTTCTGGATTCTCCCTGATATAAGAGAAAATGGGCACAGTAATTAAAACTTACAGGTGGAGGAGAAGCCAATATTCAGATTCAGAATTAAAAACTGTACCACAGGCCGAGCCCCGGTGGCGTAGTGGTTATGCGCGGGACTGCGGCCCACTGGGACGGAGGTTCAATTCCAGCAGTGGGGCTGGGCCTCCTACTCCCACCACCGGAGAGCAGTGATGCCCAAAAAAACAAACAAACAACAACAAAAAACTGTACCACAACAGAAGAGAGGCCAATTTGAAATATTTACCACAGCAGGGAATAAAAAGGGATTACATAACCTAATTGAGTGACAGTAGGAGAGTCCAATCAAAATATATGAATCCTGTCATGTTACCACTGTAGGCCTAATGAAATAGAAATAGCTGGATGTAAGGGTCACTTCAGAGAAGAGATCGCCAGGATTCAAGGAAATAATGCTACAAGGGCAGAGGTGGGGAAGACAATAAAAAGGGGGTTTATGGACAACAATTTAACAATATAGAAGTCTATTTACAAAAGTAGCACTGCTACAATTATTACTTTTATCTCTGCATGATGTGATCTAGCTCCATGTCCTTTAGTTTTTAACAAACACTTGAGATAGTCAAACTGACAAAGACAATATGCTTCTCAGGATAATACAAGTATAGATCAATAAAAGAAGCAAAAGAACAAACTTCAGGCTAAGATCCTAAGAATGAGGTGGTGGCAGTGACAGGAGGTTGATTACAGCGGATAGTGATCCCAGTGAATGACAGAGCAGAACTACTCTTAAAGGGGTTTCTTGCTGTACCTTTCCAAGGAACAGATCACTGAGTCT
Organism: Nesogale talazaci; assembly: GCA_004026705.1. Classification (NCBI taxonomy): domain Eukaryota; kingdom Metazoa; phylum Chordata; class Mammalia; order Afrosoricida; family Tenrecidae; genus Nesogale; species Nesogale talazaci. The sequence continues at coordinate 41,854 of PVJH01015923.1, forward strand.
TTCTCTCAGAGTCACTGGGGGTGAGCAGCCACATCTTTAGCCATTGTGACACCGGGGCTTCTTATGAGAATGTGTACACCCACTTCTAGCTCATAGGGACTACTCTAGACTATGACAAGCCGCCCAAGGCTGTACTTTTTCAAAGGAGCTGACAGCCTTTACTACTTCCTCCTAAAGAGCAGCTGGGGGTTGAACTGCTGACCGTGCAATTAGCAGTCCAAGGCTTACCTGTCAGCACCACCAGGGCTCCTATAAGCAGAAGGTGTAGAGGAGAGAATATTGGCAGTGAGTTCTTAAGTGGAACAAGAAAGGCAGGCAAGAAATTCCTTAGGAAATGATGTGCAAAAACATCCTTGCACACCAGGACCTTTGCCCCCGTTATTTGCAGAAGAAGGGAAACCAACACAAGATTATGATTAAAGGCTTCAGCTCATTTTAAAATTACTTCTACTTCCTCCCTAAGCAGAAAGGCAAGGAGTTAGAGCAAACCCTGCTTTGTGCTCTCTGATGAACAGAGATAAATCAAGAGTCAAGCAGGGCATGCACTCAGGGGCTGCTGTCTCCACCTGAACCAACCGGAGGTCTGATTCAGCAGGGCTCAGCGCATTCTCCTGAGCTCACTGGAGACAGGTCTCTGCCTTAGTCTTCTATTTCCTATCAATATCTGGCACCATGCACATGGCCCCATAAATGCTATATTAAACCATGTCTGCAGACCCTCATTTTAAAGGAGCTTTAGAAAAAGTAAAAACTTGTTAGTAATTTAAATAAAAAATACTTGTCAATAATTTAAGAAATGGATAACTTGGCTGAGCCCCGGTGGCGTAGTGGTTGTGCGCGGGACTGCGGCCCACTGGGATGGAGGTTCGATTCCGGCTCCCAGGAGCAAAGGCTGGGCCTCCTACTCCCACCACCAGGGCAGTGATGCCAAAAAAAAAAAGAAATGGATAACTTGTCTTTTTCCAAACTGCTGGCTACACAAAACCCTCTTCAATTACTAAAAGTTATTTCATGTTTAATGATACTCACCCTTAAAGTAGTTTTCAGTGATCAACATCTGCATCCTCAAATTGCCCAGCAACAGTCGGTGTGGTATCTACCTCCATCCCATCTGAAGAAAAAATTAGATAGACAAAGATTCAATTTATATTTTATTCAGAAGAATGCTAGTGCCCTCTGTTGGCAAGAGATGCTGGGTCTTCCCCACCCCACCCCCATTTAAAAAATTAAAATATCAAGAGACAAACTATTTTTTTTGGGGGGGGTCATCACTGCTCTCCAGTGGTGGGAATAGGAGGCCCAGCCCCACTGCTGGAATTGAACCTCCATCCAAGTGGGCCGCAGTCCTGCGCACAACCACTATGCCACCGGGGCTCAGCCCGAGACAAACTATTAAAGGAAAATGCTCTCCAAATTAATGATTTAAAGAGCAAGTTTTATTAAAGAGAATAGAGAAAAACAAAGTAGGACCTGCGCAGGTTGAGAGACCATGCATTACACAGGAGCCATCCCCAAGAGAAACGGACAGCCAGTAATAATAAAAAAAAATTTGTGTGTGGGGGGGGAAGGGGCATCACTGCCCTCTGGTGGGAGTGGGAGGCCTAGCCTTGCTCCTGGAAAGCCGCTGCTGGATTTGAACCGCCAAGTCAGTGGGCCGCAGTCCCACATTCAACCACTAAGCACCGGGGCTCAGCCCAATAATTTTTTTTTTGTGGGCATCACTGCCTGTGGTGGTCGTGGGAGCCATCCAGTACCGCTCCTGAGAGCAGATTTGAACCACCAAGCTTGCATGCCGCAGTCCCGCACTCAACCACTTACGCCACCGGGGCTCAGGATCCAATACATTTTTTTTGCTTTGTTTTTTTGTTTTTTGGGGTTTTTTGGGGGGCCATCACTGCCTCTGGTGGTTGCAGCGCTACCCAGTGCTGCTCCTGAGAGGCGATACTGGATTTGAACCACCAAGCCCGTAGGCCGCAGTCCCGCACTCAACCACTTACACCATCGGGGCTCAGTCCCATCCGATACATTTTTTAAAAAGAAAATACTTGGCTGAGCCCCGGTGGCGTAGTGGTTGTGCACGGGACTGCGGCCCACTGGGATGGAGGTTCGATTCCAGCTCCACAGGAGCAAAGGCTGGGCCTCCTACTCCCACCACCTGAGGGCAGTGATGCCAAAAAACAACAACCAAAAAACAAAAAAAGAAAATACTTGTGGGCTTAAACCAGTAAAATTAGCCTATACATTTACTTGGTAGGTTCTCTATCTCAACCCTCAAGCACTAGGTACAGATTTCCAATGCATATGCATAGAGTGTTCTTTCCTCACCAACCTAAGGATGTATTGTGACTTTTTCTCTTAACTTACTTCAAAAGATAAAAACAGTAAGAAAAAAATGAGATAAAAGCAGAAAAACTCAGGGCTGAGCCCTGGTGGCGTAGTGGTTGTGCGCGGGACGGCGGCCCACTGGGACGGAGGTTCAATTCCAGCAGTGGGGCTGGGCCTTCTACTTCCACCACCGGAGCAGTGATGCCAAAAAAAAAAAAAAAAAAAAAAGCAGAAAAACTCAACACAAAATCAGCAGAGTGCAGTCTTATTCTCTCCTATTTTTTTTTCATCTCATTAAGTCAGGAAGAAGAAGAAATAAAAGTCCCTTAAAAAGAGTTGTTTAGGGTTGAGCCTCAGTGGCGTAGTGGTTGTGTGGCCCACAGGGTTGGCGGTTCAAATCCAGCAGCAGCTCTCCAGGAGCAAGGCTGGGCCTCCAACTTCCATCAGGGGGCAGTGGGACATGCGCGCGCGCGCGCGCACACACACACACAGAGTTGTCTACAACTACTCTTTCCTTTTCTCTCTCTTATCCCCCAATGTTAGAGCTCACTACAAAGTGGCTTCTGACTGGAGACCCTTGGCACCCAAAATCCTGGACAGCAAAGCATGGGGTACAAACCAAACACACTGTCTTTTGACGTAAAAATCTGCTCTTTCAACACAGGTCCCATCTCTAAAACATAGCTAAACCGAAATGCATCAATGGCTTCTGAATGGCCAAGGGATGAGGTTTAAATTCTTTTTTTTTTTTTAAAAGGCATCACTGCCCTCAGGTGGTGGGAGTAGGAGGCCCAGCCTTTGCTCCTGGGAGCCGGAATTGAACCTCCATCCCAGTGGGCCACAGTCCCGCGCACAACCACTATGCTACCGGGGCTCAGCCCTAGAGGTTTAAATTCTTAAACACAGTTTCCAAGTTCCTAAATTTTATCAGTTGCTTTAAGTACCAGATCAAATTGGTTCATTCCAGTTTGACCCCTTGCTGAATAGTACATTACCTCAGATATACTGAATCAGTACCTACATTTTAACTTAAGTATCTTTACCCAAGGACCTAAAAGCATCTATACATAAATGGCCTATAAGAATCATCTGGGGGGCTGAGCCCTGGTGGCGTAGTGGTTGTGTGCGGGACTGCGGCCCACTGGGACGGAGGTTCGATTCCAGCAGTGGGGCTGGGCCTCCTACTCCCACCACCGGAGAGCAGTGATGCCCACCCCCCCAAAAAAAAAAAACGAATCATCTGGGGATTTGGTAAAAATGTAGATTTTGACTAAGTGTAACTGTGGTGGAAATGCAAATTATTAGCAAGGGGTTGACCCCGAATGATTCTGTTCAAAGTATTATTAACCAATTTTTCTCATTTAAAGTTGTAGTCATATCGAACTACTTCCAGTTCCCTAAAGCTATTCAAGCTCTTGAACCTTTGCACATGGCTATCCTGCTTGTGTTAGTTTGGGTGGACTAGAGAAACAAATTCATAAAACACGCATATGGTTATAAGGGAGAGGTCTATATACAAGAGGAATGGAACATTGCGAAAAAATCCCAACCCAGTCCAGTCCAAGGTCCTAAGACCGATATTAGCCCATATGTCCGAGACTAGTCTATAAAGTCTCCTTCCAACTCACAAAGCACGTGCAATGACACCAGGACAATCACAGGCCAGTGGGTGCAGTCTGGTGCGTCCAGTGGCAGTAGAAGCATCCCGGTGTTGGCAGGGGTCTCCCCATGGCTCCTCGTCTCCAAGGCTCAGGGTCCATCAGCAGTATCCAGTGACAGAAGCATCTGTGCATTGGTAGGGGTCTCCCCATGGCCTTCCAAGCATCTCAGTGCTGTAGAAGTCTCCATGTGGCTTCTCCGGTCCTACACGTAAGCACATGTGGCTTCTCCTCCAGCTTCCTCAGTCTCCAGGACTTAGGGTCTATATCATGCTGCCATGTTGTCTTATCGGTAGACCATCTCCAACAGACTGAGTCAAGTCTCTCTCCTCCAATTTGGAAATACCGCGAGACGTCCCAGAATTCTCAGGAGAAAGCCATGCCCACACAGAGGCCTTACTGGCTATCTCCAGATTGACAGGCTAGACTCCACCCCTGCACTCCAGTGCTGACATGGATCCGTGGCTGTCACACTGCTTGCTTGTGTGCAATCTCTCTCACCGGGTTAATTCATCTTTCAGATCTTCCCTTAGATCCACTCACTCCAGGCAGACACGCTGGGTGGGTAGAGTTCCTTGTACTCACTGCTCCAGTTAGTAACTGCCTTACTAACTTCTTTCTCCTCTCCACTAGCACATCACTGATGTGAAGAGCCTGTTGTACTCTCTGTGCTTAACACACGAGCTCAATAAGCACCTCTTACATAAATAAGCAAAGGAAGTACTAAGATGCCATATGTTGACGGGACTTCACAGGACAGTGGATGCTATGGGTGGAAAAAGTTCCCTAGAGAGGTAATTCCCAATACGCTAATGAGGCTTATGAACAAAGGCCACCATATCTCACTTTAATAACAAGTTCACAAGATGTAAGATACATTATACAAGGAATGTTTCTGGGATTTCTCTGTTTTAGAGTTTTCAGAAGCACCTGTATGTCTCTCCACAACTTCCCTGTTGTTGAAGGAACATTTGAATGCTTACAAATGAAAGGAAAATAACTCTCACCTTCAAAATCTCTTATGGAGTCTTCGGTCCGGACCCCAGCCATGTTATACTGACTGCTCACCGACTGAGAAAGCATTCCTTCTAATCTCTCCAAAGTGGCCTGGCCTTCTGCTGTTAAATGGGATAATCCTTCTTCATAGGTATAAAACGTAGGAATGTCCCCCTGTCCTTGTTCTAAACAAACAAAAGAACTTCGTAAGCCATTATAGAAAAATTAGAAAGCTACCAATAATGAAAAGGATATTCAATGCCCTTGCATAGCATAATTGTTTTATAATGCAATGAAAACAGGCTTCAGGATAATACTTTTTTTTTGGGGGGGGGCATCACTGCTCTTGGCGGTGGGAGTAGGAGACCCAGCCCCACTGCTGGAATTGAACCTCTGTCCCAGTGGGCCGCAGTCCTGCGCACAACCACTACACCACCGGGGCTCAGCCCCAGGATAATACTTTTTAACAATCACTTATCGCACATATATAGGCCACAGATTGAGATAGAGAGTCACAGAAAACCTGCTGTGATATGAAAGTAATCTTCCACAAAATGTGCCCATCAACAGAAATCACTACAGAACCATATCCAAGTTCTAAAAGGAAAAGGGGGAGAAAGAGGGAGTTCCTGAGGTCAGGAGCTCCAATATTATCCTAAGAATTCCACACGGGAATGCAAATCAACCCAATAGTAATTTGTACTGAAAGGTTAAATTTTCTTGATTAGAATACATGCTCTTAGAAAATCAGAGCCTCTAAAATACAAGAGGATAAAAAAATATGTAAAAATTAAAATATCAGACTGAGCCCCAGTGGCGTAAGTGGTTGAGTGCAGAACTGTGGCCCGTGGGCTTGGCGGTTCAAATCCAGTGGCGGCTGGGTAGCACTCACGACCACCAAAGGCAGTGATGCCCACAAAAAATTAAAAAAAAGAAAAAAAGAAAAGAAAAAAAATTAAAATATCCGCACAGACTTTTAGTCCAAAAATGAAAGTAAGTACATACAGAGGAAGAGGTCAGGATAAATGAAGTGCTATGTAGAGGGCTAGAAGAGGACAGGAAGGAAAAGAGCAGGGATCGCAAGAGAGAGCCTACCCCAGAGTAGCAAGTGCACTCTGCTAAAAAGAAATGGCCCTGACAGTGAGCAGTTTGGAGAAGTGTGCTACAATAAATAAGAAAACTATAGAGTCTTGAAGAAAGGAGAGGGCTTGCCCTCTGGTGGTGGCTGCCTCAATTTAAAAGATTCTTCTGACAATCCACTTCCCTATTGGCCATATTCTTTCCTTCTATTTGTCTCTATTCATATACTCCTAATATAGATTTTTTTTAACTCTCAAACTTAGAAAAACCATAAAATTCCCTAACTTATCTGTTCCAAAGGACTGAGTTACAGTAACATACAATATTGGCTAATATTTAGGGATACAGCTGTATCGCTACAATCTTATTCCTAGTAAACATAGGTGTCTAAAGTGAAACACTTGAAAAGCAAAAGGCACCTTAAAAGTTCATTTCTTTCTTTTTAAAGAAAAGCATCTTATTGGGGGCTTGTACAGCTCTTATCACAGTCCATCCATACATTTGTACATATGCTGCCACCATCATTCTTGGAACATTTTCTCTCTACTTGAGCCCTTGATATCAGCCCATCCCCACCAGCCACCCCTAAAAATGAACTTCACTCACCATGGGCTTCGACATCATACTCCTCTCCATCATAGTCATCCGAATCCTCATCCTCAGGATCCGGATGCAAAGCCTGGCACTCACACATTGCAGCAAACATTGCTTCTACTGAGCAAGAAAATGATATTGGGACCAATGTTTTCTCAGGTAGATTTCTAATTTAATGATGTCACCATTGCATAAAAACTTAATGGGGGGAAAATCTAATAAAACAAAAAACTTAATGGGTAAACACAAAGTATACTCGTCACAATATTTAGGTCCAACTCAACCCAGTGCCATCAAGGTTGCTTTTGACTTACAATGATCTTACTTGGGATTTCAGCAGTTTTATCAATGTTTACGGGAACAGACAGCCTCATCTTTCCTGCACACTGCTTGGTGGGTTTGAACTACCAATCTTGTGGTTCGAAGTCCAACATGCACCAGACACAGTATTTATAAAACCTGCTAAATTCCAAGTACAACTGCTCTCTGATGTGCTTAATGGTGAGGGTCAAGCAAGAGAGTCTAACTGAAGATATTACTGAGATTTTTTTTTTTTTTAGGCATCACTGCCCTCAGGTGGTGGGAGTAGGAGGCCCAGCCTTTGCTCCTGGGAGCCGGAATTGAACCTCCATCCCAGTGGGCCGCAGTCCCGCGCACAACCACTACGCCACCGGGGCTCAGCCCTACTGAGATCTTTTTAAGGCTGGCTAGCTTTTCTAAAAAATGGGTCAGAGGCCTGGGTAAGATTTCTACTATCAGAATGAAGCCCCTCTGAGCTGGAAGAACTCAAATCTAGTATCTTCCAGTTTGGGATTGCAAAAATTCCTCTGCCATCCACCTCGTGAGGTCATAGCACAGCTTCCGTTGACAGTGTACACCAGGTAACACGATGTTCACTATGTTCTCCCAACATATGGATACTAACGATATCACAGAAGCTCAAAGAGGAAACACTACAATGCAGGTAATGGCAGAAAAGGCAAAGGTGTGTGCGTGCACACACTGGAGCTACTGGGGAGAATGCTTAATAGGCAACAGGAAAAAAAGCCACTCCTTCAGAAAACTCACAGGCTGATTTATCACTGGGCACGAATCGAAATTCAGCAATAGGTTCAACATCATCATCACTGTCTTCCTCTTCTTCATCACTGACGGATTCGTTTGAATCTTCTAGAATGGGAATAAAAACAACTTGTACATGATGCAACTTACTTGACGCCATTAGAGAATGCTTATTATTAGAGAACGATAATAACAGTGGACATGTGAGGGTGCTTGGCACAGTATGTTTATTTATGTTTTGTGAAAAACAATACATGAGCCCCTAATAAAATGATAAAAAAAAAACTAGGTGCTGCCATACAAACTTTACTTCCAAATATAAGAAAATAGTGATTTTAGAGCGAAAAGAGATAGTGGAGGGTCCATCCAGTCAAGCTGCTTCCCTGAATCCTGGGGATTCCAGAGTTCACCGAGGATTAATCTCCCTTGTCATAACCCTAAGAAACGAGTTACTGTCACTAGGGATTTACCTATTCTGGATTTCATATACAGGAAATCATACAGAACAAGAACTCCCAACAACATAACAAAATAAAGCAGGATTAGGGAAAAAAGATAACCACCACTCATCACTTCATGCTCTATCACAGTGGTGGTTGCCATACGGGAAGCCTCATTAAAGCCTCCTGAAGTTTCAACAAAGCGAATCGTTTTTTAGTTATTTTAAATTAAAGTAGTTTAACTATGCAACGACAACCCATTTTAAAGAGGCCATGGGTGGCACTGCTTGCCTGCTGTATACCTGCAGTTCTTTTTCTGCTCCCAGAGCATTCTGAGGTTCCTCACTGCCTTTCTATAACCTGCTCCTGCCCGTGGGCAACCTTGCAAGAGGGAGGCCCTTTCCTCAAGCTACTGCGGTTAGCAGAGTGTAAACTGAGAAACTGTCAAACTGCAAGTCCACATCCGAAGACCCTCTTGGGTTTCATGGAGAGAAGCATGATAAACAGAACTATGTGCAATACTATGACACCTACTGACACGCACTCTTAAAAAATGAAGATTATTAAAGTGTGTAATCTATATCTCAATAAAATTTTTTTTAGTTTTTTTTTTAGGCATCACTGCCCTCTGGTGGTGGGAGTAGGAGGCCCAGCCTTTGCTCCTGTGGAGCTGGAATTGAACCTCCGTCCCAGTGGGCCGCAGTCCCGCGCACAACCACTACGCCACCGGGGCTCAGACCTCAATAAAGTTTTTAAAATGGACAATATTGAGTTTTTATATTACACCTAACATGTTTCTCATTAAGAATTCTGACAACATATGGTTGACAGCCTAAAGGAAACAAGTTTTATCTTTTAAAAATCTTTCTTTTTCCCTCTCTTCCAATAACTCCACCAGATCTTTATAGATCTTTGAGGTTACCTTTAACAGAAAATTTGGGAATGCAGTAAACTAAAGTTTTTCAACTTGGCACTCTCACCATCTTAGACAAGATTATCTTTTTTTTGGAGGGGTGGGAAGGAGGATGTTGGGCAGGTGTCCTGTGCATTACGGATATTTAGTACCATACCTGGCCCACTAGACACCAGACCCTGCACCTGTCCCAGTCAACAATAATCAAGACTATCACTGCTAAATGTACCCTGGGGGAAAATACCCCCGGTTGTTGTGGTTGAAACAAAGCAAAAGGTTCTACCCTAAACTCCAAAAAGCACAAAGCATACTGATCTAACTATCTAAGGGTGTTGTATATTAGTAAAAAAATAAAAATAAAAATGGTTAAACCTAAGAAAACTTAAAAATAAGTATCTATAATAACTGAAAAATTCTATGTGTAAACACATGGAAAATAAAAGGCAAATATATAAATGTGAATGGTAAGACCCCTCAAATGTGTCTTGTGGACACCAAGGTCAATGACACAACACAAAGACAGTACGTGATATCCTATTTAGTAAGTAGTGACTAAGGTTTTTTTTTTTTTTTTTGTGACTAAGGTTTTAAAAGGCCGTGAACAGCCACTGAAAGTACAACTCTCAGCCTCTACTTATCCTCTGGAGAAAAGAATTAGTTCAATGGACCTCAAAAACATAGATACCCAAACTGAAAGAGTAGGGTAGATGGAACCCACCTTCCACTACCAACTGCTCTGAAGGGGATTATATTAGAAGGACCAGACAGGTTAGGAGACAAGAGTGGGATAAAACTCACAATCATAAAAGATTTCAGACTTTACATCCTAGCAATCCCCTACCCAGAACAGGAAAGAAACGAACCATGGCCAGACATCTGCACTACAATGTGCAATGCAGCACAGTTCACAATCCCAAGGAATTGGAAACAAGCCAAATTTCCATCAGCGGATGAATGGATTAAAAAACCTGTGGTGAGCAGACAGACTGGGAAAACATCTTTGGCAATGACAAATCAGATAAAGGTCTTATTACTAAAATCTACAATACCCTGATAGCTTCCAAAAAGAGCAAAACTAACTGCCCACTGAGGAGATGGGCAAAGGAATTAAACAGAAGTTTCACAGAGGCAGAAATCAGAGAGGCCAATATATATATGAGAAAATGCTCCCGAT